>BGPR01012946.1:0-43216 GCA_013235015.1 Araneus ventricosus | reverse complement strand
TCGTTATCCTGCGGCATTGCATAGGCTATCTTATTCACCAGATATTTATCCATGTGATTTAGGGGTTCATATGAAACATGTGGTTTACAAGAAAAAGTTATAAGAAACTATTATTGACTCATTTTCATGCATAAAAAAGAAACACTTGAATCTATAACCGACATACTCTTGGCTAGAGTGCTTTAGTGTTTCCTTTGAGGGTTCTCAACTTCAAAACATTATACATTCAATTCCTTCTCCAAGTTCCTTTCAATAAAAAAAATGTAGCACTATCTGCAATGACTCAAAAGTTATTTCTTTTCGAAGATGTAAGTTATTTAAAACTCATAGGGTTTGCTAATCGTCATATGGAACTAAGTAGAAAATTGAATTTGACTTTCTCAGAAACAAAGAGAAAGTATAATTATCGACATAAAAAATCGACCTCGAAATTTTATACAAGAATATCCACGGTTTCGACTTCTCAATGTAGAAAAAACAACGTTTTTTTAAATTATACCTTTCTGTCGGTCTGTCCGCGTACACGATAACACACAACGAAATGACCAACCTTATACAATTTGTTATCTTGTCTTGACATCAGAATATCTATCAAATTTTGGATGAAATCCGTCAACTGGAAATATGTGTGTCAGTCTGTCCATCCTTCTTTGTGCATGTGAACGCTATTACTCAAATACGCAATGAGCTAGATGTATGAAGTTTAACACATAATCTTATCATAAAAACTGTAAATCTGCATCAAATTTAGGACCAAATTTGTCAATTAGTTGACTGCTTATCTGTATATTCGTGTTCATGTTCATGCGATAACTCAAAAACGCAAAAAAGATAAATGAAATGTGCTGTTTAGTCTTTTGGCCGAAAATTGCAAGTCTGTGTCAAATTTGTTTGCTCCTTTCCCAAGTTCCGGGGCTGGTTTGTGGTGAAAAAAATTTTTTTCGAATGGCTCAAGAACAGTTCCTCCTAGCGAGTATAAATACGCCTTTAAAAGAGAAAATGAACCAAACGCGCCGTATTTTGTTGTTGTTATTATACGAAAAATTTGAGAACAAAGCATTTTTGACGAGTTACTGAGAAGTTTTCCAAGAAGCAAGTTATGAAAAGAAACAATGCAAATGATTATTGATTGATAGAAAATTATTATGAGGTGTTATTGAATACATAATTTTAAAATTGCAATATAATTTTTAGGGCAAATTCAAGCTTGGCCAAAATCTTATAACTTGATCTGATAAACCATAACATTAGATTTTGAGAACAGAATAAAAATTGCTACCAAATTTTGATAACAGAATGTTTTGTTTTCGGCAATCAAATTTTTAAAATGTATGAATGAAAACACTTTTTCGATAATTTTTAAAAAATACTTATTTTTTATGGCATTTTATCAATAAAAGTGTGTATACATGTAACAATATATACTCGAATAATATTTTTTTAAAAATAATTTGCAGATGTTAATTTTTCTAGACCTAGAACATTCAAATTTCAATTTATGCAAAAATTACTCACATATAAATTAAAGCTGAAATTGAGTAAGTAACAGTTTCGATTACTGAAATTTGACTTAAAATTTTATCAATCTGATTTGATTATCCCTTTAATTCGAGATGGTCCCAATATACTAATTTAAACAAGAGGAAAGCATTTCTATACACTTTACCATAAGAAGCTTACCAACAACTGATATGCGTAAATTATAAATCGTATCGTACCCTCAAGAGAAATTATGAATTAAGATTTGATAATTTCATACACACTTTCATATCCTGTTGAAACGGAATTATCACAAAAATCACTATAAGAGAACCAGGAACATAAAAATTACCTGCCAAACTTCAGTCCTTGCAAAACATGCATCATAGTCCAAAATGTGTGCTAACATGTGTGCAGATCTAAATCTCAGGCACAAATCTAAAACGAATGGTAGAGCAAAATATATCCATGAAGTAAAACATTAAAAGTATCAGATTTTCTACTTCACATAAAGCTCTTTAGCGAGAAACCCCAATGAAACATATCGTCTGTTGAACTGAACTACTTACAATTTATCGATTGATGACAATTTTAAATCGATTTGGTTAATTACCGGCGTGTTGGAGGAAAAAGATCAGATAACGGATATTTTAAGAACAGCGACGGATTTTGACAATACAAGGTCACAGGCCGAAAGCTGTTCTGAGCCCCTCCCTTTATCCAATGTGGTAAATACGCCCTCGGCATAGCACTACGATGCACGTCGAATAGATTTTGAGGCCAAGCCATGATGCCAAAGCTCCAATACGGAAAACCTCCACTGTTTACGGAATAATAGTGATCTGAATCAAGTTTTGGGAATGGGAGGTTAACTGGTTTTCCATCCATTGGAGCTTCCTTCGTAAGGTTGTCTTCTGTTCCATTGCCTTTTATGCCCAAATGTGCTTTAACCCAGCCGAGCCTGATTCTGGCATTTCCTAGATGTGTTATTTGTTCCAATCTCCGTTTGCTCTTTACATCAAAGGATTTAAGAGCTTGGAAGATAGACTCACTGTCGCTCTAGATGTTGACTTATTCGTTTTCAGGGACGGCCAACTCGATGGCTTCTTTGAGGGCTAGCATTTCAACTTGCAACACAGTATTGCCTGGGCTGAGCTTGGCCTTCCAGATTTTAGTGATGGCTTCGTTTGCAATGGCACAATAATCACTGCCCGTTTGATCGTTTATGTTTGAGCCATCTGTGTAGACTTCAATTGACGTTCTGTTGGAATGACTCTGTTTTCCTTGTGAGATTCCATCTTCCCGGTTCAAAGGTGCAAGGTGTATTGTTGATGGTACGAATGGCAGATCATAGCTTTCATGGTCGAAGTGGGTACCTTCGTAGTCGCAATTTCTCCCCGGTCGGCCTACCTTTACCAGTGTAGATTACATCTATTACCGTCTATGACCTGGAGAGCTACCGTTGGAATGGTGTTGTACGCCCCTGTGATGTTCAGCAGAAACTTTTTTGTATAGAGGACAGGAGTTTCTGTTGTCCGGCTGTAATGTTGTGGGCCCATTCTCCTCAGGCATAGAAAATTACCTTTTCACCACCGTTAGATACAGCTGTAAATAAAGAAAATACATAAACACACGATATAAAAAAGCAAAAAACTAATTAGACTCTATGCATGTTATACAAATGAAAAGGGAAAATATAGAGAATAAAATTAAGAAAGACGATGATTATTGACATTTTTTGCTTTAGCGAAAATGTGAGACTGGACTTTGGACAGAAAGAAAAAAGCAACATTCATCGATAGTCTCTTGCGATAATGGAAAGTTCATGGTCCTTTCGAGAAAACCGTCACTACACATAGCTTTTCCAAATCATTGTCATAAATGCGGTCAGTTTAATAATTATTTGTCTTAATAAATTAATTGAAATATCATAATATATCCTGCAATGGAAATCGTATTTTATTGTTGCATGCTCTGCGATAGAAATTCATGAAATAAGTGACATTATGTTTGATTACTTTAAAATATGTATTTCAAAAAAAGTGTTTTATTTAAAACTTAATTTATTCAACTAAAAGACATCTTTAAGACATTTAACGTAATTAAGGCAATTATATCAATTTCATAGCACATATAACTCTAAAATATTTAAAAATTTCAAATTCTGTCGTATATTATCTGTCATATCTTATTTAGTTTTTCAGATCGTGCTAATCAAGTTTTACTGTTTAAGGTAAAAATATATGTGTATACATTACACTTGTTTACTTTCAAGAAAACTGGTAAGTCATATAAGCGTCTTAATGATTGAACTTTCATTCCTACTATAAGTGCGCGCAGTTGCGACCTCCAACTTAAATACAAGATTCACATCGAAATATCCAGGATTACAAACAAGAATCGGGATTGATTTCCACCAAAACATTTTTCCCGACATTTCTCTCCCATTTCCAGCAACATCTCAATATGCATGTTACTTGTCCTAAGCCGGTGACTATCATGTTACAAAGTTTTGTTTTACATTATAGGAAATGTCAATGCAACGTATAAATATTATTCTATTAAAAAGAGCGGTATTGTTCTTGAGTTAAAACTGATATGAGGCTGAAAACTTCTTTTAAAATAATTTAGTAAATATTATTTAATTCCCTTTGCCTTAGAATAATTAACATCTGCAATAATAAGCCAAAGATACCTTATAAGCAAAAGGTCGCATCCAAGACGAAATAATTAAATTTTAATTCAATCATTTATACGAGATTAACTATATTTAAAAACATGTTATTTCTTTAAAACTTAATAATTGAGAAAAGAAAAAAGTTTTGGCTTTATTGCGAAAAATGTGTTTTAAAAGTTCTACCACTATTTTAATACAATATTTTCATATATAAAATTTTATATAACTAAAATCGATAGCTTCTGTATAGTCGTCGAAACATTTCTTTTATATAAAGCTAGGATTTTATATCCGGGCTGGTAGAGCAAAATTAGAATTGAGTGGTTTTACTTGATTCTTTTGATGATATATCGAAATGTAAAAATTACGATTCATAAGGCTTGTAATGCTAGCCTTGTTTATTATTAGAGACCAATACAATTTGTTATTCCCGCAGAGAAACTGAAGCCGTTTTTCTTTCTCTGCATAAAATCCGCGTTTTCAAAACGAAATGGCATTTATATACATTCAACTTGAAATTTTTTGAGCTGACAGGGAAAAAAGAAATCAATTTTTTCAATATTTCTAATTAAGGAAAATTGGGTCTAAATTATATATACAGGGTGTCAAAAAGAAATGCAGTAAGCATTTATTCCCTTAAATATTGCAAAGTGTTATCAAATAAGGTAGAAATTTGTGTGAAAAGACTTTGGATTCCGTGGAATTTTAAAATAAAATTTAAGAAATTTTAATTTTTATACGATCCCTTAGAAGAATAACGCCTTAAATGTTCCTTTTACACTCATATGTATAAACTAAGTTTCACAATTCTATCTGCAAATCTTACAGAGATATATTTATTTTTAAATTTTAAGGGTCTGCTCACATATTTATATGGAGATGTTGATTGCAGAAATGCAAATAGAACTGCTAAGCGTAAATATTTGTCTCGTAGTACATCATCCAATTATCATCGATTGAAACAAAAAGTTGCTTATGATGCATATTGTAATTCTGTTTCATTGGCAGATAGATGAAACTATCGACTTGAAAAAGAATGGAAGAACAACTTTAAAAAAGAAAATTTAACATAAAACGGGAAAATAACCCAATATCAGAGACGAATATTAAATTATTTTCTTTCAGCGTTGTGCGAATTATTAAGTTATACATAGGAAGTGGCGACTCGTCCCTTAGGGTTGCAGAGTTGCAGAACCACTAAATTTATTTTAAAAATTCGAAATTTCGTTTTTTTTCTATTTGCTTCCTTCTCCACTCTGAGAATTTTATTATCAACGAAAAAAAATAAGAACGAGGAAAGGATCCAGGAAATGAATGAAAAACTAAGACAGACATATTATGTCTGCACACCTAATAGTTTTGGAAGGCTCCAAAATTTGCTGATTGAGTTCAACTAAGTGATATAATGTGTGAAGGCGGATGCTATCCTTTCTGTCTTTAAACTTAGCCATGGATTTTCATGTGCTCCTGTTTGTCCTTTCAATCTTTTTTCTAACTCCTTATTTGCAATATAAAAGCCCTAATCAAATATTTTGTGCCTTTTATTAATCTTTATCAATAGAACAAACATTTTTAAGACGTTTAAAACCTATAGTGAGTATATAAAAATATTAATTACAATGCACTCCCGATTATCCCGGTTAATCACCGGGAGGGATCGCACGGACAATAGAAAAAAACCGGATAATCCGAAAACTCCTTTTTATAAAAGAAAAAATCAACATCAGTACAAAAATATAACAATTACTTATATTTGCTTGCTGTATAACATCAAACTAGGAATTTTCCTTTTAACATTTACTTCTTTAAAAATTCTGTAATGTGTCTTTGCTTCTGCTGTTTGTTCATCTCTTGTCGTTTATCGACACATATTTTACGAACCGCAGTAATGTCACCGTAATCAAATCCTCTTTCTCCCATATAATCTAACAAAGTTTCCACAAATTGTAGAGCAGCAGAATGAGAATTTGTATTTCAATCACTTAGTACATCTTCTGCATCAGTACTAGCTGATTCTCCATTATCAAGTTTTTGAAGGATTTCTAATTTTTGTTTAACATTTAAAACCTTTCGTTCCATACCACTAATTTTTATCAGTAAAAAATTTCACGCTACTAACTGACAATAAACAAGACGCAAAAACTAAAGGAACACGTGCGAAAGTGAGAGAAGACGAAGAAATTAAAGAATGACATGTCAGGAATTAGCGTGTTCGTACTGGAATGAGCTAGCAGAAAGTGGATGATTCATTTCTCGCAAAATTAGGGGTTGAACAGGTAGAGATTGCACGTGGAGGAAGAAAGAAAATATATTCTTTAGCCTCCGCCATCACGGCTCACCAGTTTCACGGAATGAATCTCTCGATCGAACATCAACATCGATTTTACGTGTGTGATAAGTGTGAAATTTTTTTTTAAAATTTTTTTGTGCGAATCCGGAATGAGCACGGATATTCTGCAAACCGGATAATCCGCGCACGGATAAAAGAGAGTATACTTTATTAGCCAAAAACGTGGAAGAAATCGACTATGAATTAAAAGAAAATATGCTGTTTTCTAATCTGGAATTAATTCTCTATTATACTTTTAATTGGATAAAAAGGCTTACATGTACTTTATGTATCCTTGTTATTACTGTTGTGTAAAAAAATGTATTTTGTGTTTCGCCAATGAAAGGATAATGAATACAAATAAAGGGGGGAAATTTTTAGTACTGTAAGGTGATATTTGTTTAAGGAGTGAGTTCACACCACACAATTAATTTAGAATTTATTTTTCTTAAATTCCATATTTTTAAAGTAGGACTACGTTCCTCCCATTGGGGGTCCGAGGAAGGAATTTGATTCACACGCCAAAACCTCACAGAAAAGGTTTTATGGGAGATCCACTATATCTCGGTAAATAAAATCATAACTAATGTCTTATTTTAGTGATAAAGGGTAACAACAGAAGTTACAAAAAAATTGAAAATCGTAATTATAGTTCAGCGACTAATGAGTCGCAAATTTGGGCAAAAATACTCATGAATTGGTGACGCGATCCTCTATATAACGGTAACTACATATGTTAGAAACATAACTAATGTCTCATTTTAGAGATAAAATCTAACAACAAAAGTTTTTAAAAAAATTGACAATCGTCAATGAGTCAAGCTAGTAAAGTAGACCTAAGCCTTTAATATCAGCGGCTGTTTGAAAAAGACAGCCTCCCGTCATTTTTTCTTCTTGTACTATCGGTATAAAAAGAACAGTAACTACTGTGTATATTTTTCTTAGATGCTAGTGAAAAAGGGCATGTTAAAATATCTCTGTAAATATAGATAGTTTCTTATTAGTTTTATCGTTAAGGATAATTTTTGTTCGTTATATTTTTTAACGTATCTTATTCACATATCAACAGACAGCCCCAATTCCAAAAATGTATCTTTTGAACTCAAGAAAAATCTCACAAAGTGAAAAATCACAAAAAAATAGATTAAATTTTTTGATTCTAAGTTTATGCCAGATTTAGAAAAGAAAAACAGAAGACATAGCAGTGAAGTATTTAGGGTAAGTAGCGCCCGAGTCTTTATATGAATTTTACCCCTGGTGGCCATTACTGCATTAGAAAGAGTAAATAGCGCCCAGAGGAAACGCATTTTTTTGCTCCAACAAATTGGGCTTTCAAAAGTGGAAAAAACATACTGACGATTAATCTCCATGACGCTGGCTCTGTCATTCGTTGCAAATCCAAATGAGAAACAAATGTTTTGCAAAATGCCATTCTTACGACAGAAATACTGAAAACACTTGCTAAAAATAGCATCTATGACCTGAATCCACAAACCATACTAGGTAGGGATGAAATGGATGGACTGGAAGCCACCTACTGCGGTGGCAATTTTTTCCCCAAAACCTTTCGGACGACGAAGATTTACTGAGTCCATAGTTGTCTTGTCCATCAACTACTATATACAGCGGAGGTGAATATTACAACTACGCCTAACAACATGACAGTACATTTTCACTCATATCTGAGGGGAAATATACACAAATATTACCGGCCTTGATATGTCAATAACACAAGAAAAAGAAAGACAGTAAGAAATGAAAAAAATTGCATTTTTTTTTATGGACAACATTTCGCATCTCTATGAAACATCATCTCACAGTGTTAAATTTTCTCACCCAGTTGGAATAAAATATTACAAGATAAAAAAATATTTATTAATTTGAATACAAGTTTCATTTGCAATTATAAATAAAAATACAATCAGTACACAAACAAATACTAGAATGATACAGTTAACTTTATTCATTATCTTTCATTTTCAAAACGCAAAATGCATTTTGTAATATAATAGAAATCAGTGGTGACGAGGCGTTGACGTCTTCTCCTCCTACCTCAAAGGAGAAATAAAATTTCAATTCATTTTAGCTCCCAAAAACTAAGAATTATATAAAAGCAAACGAATCCGCAGAAGACAGCTAATTTTGTAACTAAATTTTTAAATTTGATTTCTACCTTCTATATTGAGAGATACCTTTAGTTATCTATAAATGTTTTGCCACCCACTCCCTTATAACTCCCAATCTCAGCTACTGATGGTAATAGTAAGGATACGTAAAGTAATTGTAAGTGTTTTTCTTTAGTTAAGAGCATAACTGTGAAAGAATTCCCGATTAGAAAACGGTGTGTTTTCGTTTTTACCTAGTCCATTTCATGCACATATTTGGCTAATAATTAGTATTTTTATGTACTCGCAATAATTATTAAACTCCATAAAAAATTTTGTGATATTAATATAAAGAATAACAAATACAAAATATTTTATTTTGACTTTTAAACTCCAAATAAGAAATTATAGAAAATTGTTGAAATGGAGCAAAATTTTTCAAATTAATGAAAATTTATCGCACTTGCGGCACCACAAGACATGTTCCGATTGCCATCAAATTTTATTTTCGTCTTTTTTGCATCAAAAGGCAACTTTTCCGCACTATTACAAGTTTCAAAAAATATATAAAAGTTTTTTCGTTCATCTCTCTATATATTTATGTATTAAATTTTTGAAAAAATGCATTGCCATATAAAATAAAAGAAATACGTTGGATGCCAATTTCGGACATATTTAACTAGTGCAGCTACTTAAATAATAAATCCTTGTTGAAAATATTTAGTTTCAAGTTCGAATAAAACAAAATAAATTAGAATTCTAGATGATAGTTTAGCATTATATTAGTTGCCATTTCCATTCATCCCATTGGCATGTTATTGAATGCATAAAGTATGCGTTTGAATTCACAAATAATTCATTTTTTAATGTGTTTTGAGTGCATGGTGAGTATAGAATATGTGGCGTAAATCGAAAGACAGGTAAAAGGCATCAAAATCAGTAGATTTTGAATAGTCATATTGCCTGAAATCGCCGATTTATGTGGTGAAATGCTAGATAGATTTATGGTATTTGTTCCAGTCTTGGTTCTTTTCCCGGCATGGCACAATTTGTAATTTTCATGTATTATTATTTTTTTCCTTGACTGTAAAACTCTACCTACATCCTGTGAACAAGTTCCGCCCATGTTGGCTTTGCGCTGGAATGCACGTCGAATAGAGTTTGAGGTCCTGCCAGGACGTCAATGCAATTAAATTAAATATCAATGCGGAAAACAGCCACTGTTTACGGAATAACAGTAATCTGAATCAAGTTTTGGCTAGATTAAGATGGGTTGGATATCTAATTCTGCAGAATATCACAGCTTTCGTAAGGCTGGATTAAGTCAAATCTATAGTATGGGAATAAAAGACGTTCACATTTTGGTGTGGTGCCGAAATCTGGAAAGTGTAGTGCAAGCTCAGATGCCGTCTTTTTCATCTGAGAACGATTGTAAATTTTGAAGTCTCGTGTAAGTTCGAACAGGATACTTATCTGAAGAATCCGATAAAGTTAATACTTATGTATGAAACCAATACCTCAATAAATATGTACCTGCAATGTGCATAAACAATGTATAAATAGGTATGTAGAAAGTAAACAATGCCACTGGGGACGAGTTTTCTTTTTCGTTTATTTGCTATAACGTAGGACTTCCGCTTTACCCATCAACCACCGATGATAATATTAAATCAATGGCAATCTTCAGAATTTTAACACTCAGCTTGAAGATATTAATTAATAATGTTTAAAGTGGATTTTTTAATGTTATAGCTTAAGGATACTTTAAAAATATTAAATTTCAAGTTCCTATACCCAGACAGCACGTAAGTTTGCAGAAAGTTTCATTTTGACTTGATATTACCTTGTCATGGCAAATTTGACGCGTCAAGCTTGAAGCGAACTTGTGGCAAACTAACAATGCAGAATCGCCACCCTAGTTTGCAACGCCCTTGCAATGCAAGCTTGCTGTAAGTTTGCAAAACAAGCGTGATACAAAGATGAAACCACAAAGAGATAATTATCTTTGTCTCTGTTTTTAAAAAACATACGATTTTTAATAGCATCTAGACCGTCCTTCTTTTTATTAATTCAATAAATCAATGATAATTTGTGAAAAAACTAACTTTTTTATAAAAAAATTTCGAAACATTTTCTATCATTTTACTAAATATAGAACTCGCACTTTAAGGAAAACTATATCGCCTTTTTCATAATGTTGAAATTTTAACTTTTATAAACAAAATTGAACATAAAAAACAGTCAATATTTGTAGAAAAATAATTTGTCCCATTTTAAAAGTAATTACTTTTGAAACCTAATTTCATAATTTATTCTACTAGCAGAACGTAGTTATTAGCGAAAATCGCTCTCTCTTAGATTTCTAATCATGTTCTCAACACAAAATTTAAAAAATTAATGAAATCAAGAAAAGAGTTTAAAATAAATCGTATGCGCGATCTATTATCGAAATCTATCTTCTCCTCTCAGAGTTTATCTGGCCGAGTGGTTAAAGCGTCCGCTTTGGAAGCGATAGGTCGCGAGCTCTAATCCGAGGTTTTTTTTCGTGCTATGTTTGCAATGAGTTGGACGTGGCAATCTTGCTGCAACTTCGTCGCGTGGTGCAACTTCGTCGCTTCTACAAGCTTGTTAAAAATCTGTTTCAAGCTTGCACTCTTGTCGTGTCAACCTTGCTGCAAGCATGCAGACTTGCAGTGCAAGCTCGCTGCAAGTTTGATGCAAACTAAAATTGCTATCTGGGTAGTTGTAGCTCTCAATATTTACTTAAAATAAGATCCCAATTTTGTGGTCATTCCTTATCGCTCTTTTTGTAATCAAGAAAGAAGATTCGAACTTGGCGTTTCATAACTAAAAAATATACAAATCAGAAAACTCCTCCATAGAAATTTTTGGCAAAATTACCCGAATTAAATTCATATGTTTTCTGTAAGCTGCATTATGAAGATTATGAACATAACAAATGAACTGAATTTCTTAAAACTTTTTAATGATAAAAAAGTGAAACACATTAAATAGACACCCTCAGAGAACTGTTGTTTGCCCGTAATATCAATAGCAAGTAGCTATACTTGCAAAGTGGTGAAATAAATTGACGAAACAGATCTAATTGTTGAGCTGGGGGTTTGTCAATTTTTGCCTTGTTTCTCGAAAATGGAAGACAGGCGACCATTGAGGACGTATCTAGGGTTTATGAGCTTTCATATGAAAAATGAGTTGGCGTATGGGTCCAGTTGTTGGGGCTGGGGACTCAGTGAAGGTTTCACCCCATAAGTAATGTAAAGAGAAGTTGTGCTTTTTTAGATTTTTCTAGAAAATTGTAAGTAGCGGGGACAGAAACCAAAGATGACCAATCCAAGTCTCATAGGCTTTCATATGAAATAAAAATTTGTGAAATCTGTTCAGTGGTTTGGCTGACGGACTGTTTCATAGCTTTGCCAATTTATTTCAAATATATAGAATAAACCCTACACAGAATCAGGCTACCCAAGAAGATGTACGGCCTGAGATAGGCAAGCAGCGAAGAAAAGCCTTTACAGCATAGCAAAATTGGTCTAGGACTATTAAACTTAGAGTAAAATTATATTCAAACAGAACTAAACATAAAGATTAGAATAAAAGTTCAAAACAAATAGAATAGACTAAAACCAATCACATCTATGCATTGATACATGACCTCGCCTCGTTCGAAAGTCACTCCGAAAGAAGTCAAAAACAGTTTAAAATACATACATATTAATGCAATAACAGAGTGGTTTCCCCAAGAAAAAACGGTTCATAATAAGAAAAGGCAAGACATACAAAACCATAAAACATCTGAATTCCGAGAAAAAATTCAATATATGTCAAAACATTTCCAATAACAAAGAGATTAAGAAATAAATTTTCATGAAATTAAAAATTAATATAAAACATCATTTTCTCAAGGTATCAGATTGAAGCAAAGACAGAGACCGCAAAATAGAGCACAGCTCACATAGTCTGAAGTTCCAACTGGAACTAGAACACCGTCTCATACCCCCCTGCCTGTAACCATTACGGCTACTGAACGGTATGATGGATCGATATGAAGACGTCACCTTTCTTAAGGATCACTAAAAGAAAATAGCCTTCTACGGTGTCTACGAGCACACATTACACCACAGCATGAGCTTAATCTGCTCAATGTCTGTATAATGGGTGCATGAAACTTTATTGAAAAGCCAAAAAAATGCATCCAGAGATAAAAAAAAAACACATGAACGGGAATTTAACTATACATAAACACAGAACGAAGTAATGATACATAGATATTTACAATCCGTATATAATACAGACTATATACAAGAGGAACTATCAGATGAGTGCAGTGATAGAGTCGAATGTTACCTCGAGTTTCATTGTTGCATACAGTTGCAGCCATATGATTCGGGGCTGTTAGTGTTGTTCGATACGACGTTACAGAAAAACAGATAATATTTTACAATCGTTTATATTGAGGATTATTGTCGGAATCCTCCCACCAGTATGTGGGACTGTTTCTTGTCTTCTGTCTTGTTATTTTAACTTGGGGATCGCTGAAATGTTAACTGAGAATTGTTATTCCAGGGTTTTCAATGATGTGAATGGTGAATTTTTCAAATGAATTATGGATGAAGAATTGCTGTTGGCTGGTTGCTGTTCTTAACTTATAGGGTGCTCCTCTGCTTTACTGGGTATTCATCGAAATTCTGGTTCCGAGAGGTGAATCTGTGGAAGTGTCGATTTCCAGACTGGAGAGTAGAACGGTGTTGTTTAGTTTTGATTTTTAATTATGTCTTCGGTAGTCGCTAGGAATTTGATGATATGATCTATTTTTCGTCTTGAGAGTTTGCTGGACAGGGCGCTCTTCCACCAATGGGCTATCAATTATGCCATTCGATACTTGTGGTTATATGAAGTTAGTGGGCACCTTGTTGCGCAGTGTAGGGGATTTCCTATTTCCAAACATCCGCAGTCAGGGGCGACCCGTGTATAGGGACTGTGGAACTGCAGAACCTCCATATTTTTTCATTGCATAACTTTAATCACTTATTTATTTAGTTTTGCATGCAATATCCAAATGCATCACTAAAATTAAATTTTGACGCTTTCAGTTGGGACGAATAGCTGGGAAAAAAAACCAAGATTACTTCAGAGAAATTTCCCTATTCGATGTCTTCACACAAAGCTTTTCCCTCTTTCAGAACTAGAAAACTCCTTTGTTCCAGTACTTTCTGCTTTAGCATGCGCATTTATTTGCAATGCCAGTCTCACGTTTTTTCCAGTAGGCATTTAACTAAACGGAGAACTGTCTGCATGGTAGCATCGCGAGAGAGGGAATAACAATTCCCTATCCCGCGAGAAAGGGAATCGTTTTTACGTTGTAGTTTTTTCGACTGCGGAAAAATGTTTCACCATCTGAAATTTGAAAATAAACAACTTTGAAAATTAATTATACTGGAAAATGAAGAAATAATTAATGATAAACTAAAAATTTATTTTAAAAATTTTCACACATAAATTTGAAGTCAATAATATTTTTTTTTCGCATTCAATACAGTTGTTTCAATAGATTTTACTTCTAAATGTGGGTAAGTCTGACATGAAAGGATTGACAAAATTTAAACAACCCCAATATTTTTCTATGCGATATATTTATAGTCGAAAAGAAGCTCTTCCTTAGAAGTAGCTTAAAAAACATAAATGTTTAAATACTATCAGATGCAACCGCTCTAGTGCCTGTGTTAGCCACTCAGAATGAAATGTAGGAAATTTGAATAAGTATATCTTCTCATAAAGCTTCAATAAGTGCATTCACATTGAAATGCACCAGAGAGCACTTAATAAACAAACAGAAAGCATTGTAATTGATAAAATGTTCGTCCTCTAGACTTTGAGACTCCTTCTTCCTCCCACAGAATTTTTTTTCGGAAATTATGCCTGCCTTTCTGTGTGTTTATAAACATTATCATTTAAAAATCTAAACAGCTGGGGGAATGAAACGTGGGATAAGATCTCAACACCGAATTTGTGAATCTACCAAATTTTGGACTATATCCATTAAAGTAATTTTGTTTTTTGCCTTTCCGTAAGTGTTTTCATGTTATTTGATGATCATACCAATTTTGTGGAAAACGCCAGTGCTTATTTCATTCGAAAAAAACAGAAGAGCCTATTTTACTTTAAGGTGGTTTGTTAATATCTATAAATTATACCTTTATCTCCATATATGTATTTATTTTAACTTAGAGATTTCACTGATTTTTATCATGTTTAATAGAGAATCTAATTCTAAATCCTTCTAAATGAGAGCAACAGAAGTAGCAATAATAACTGTAAAAATAATTCAAAAATGTTTAATTACTGTTAGTTAAAAATTAGTAATTAGTAAATTCTAAATTAAAATTTTCTTTAAAAAATAATTTGAAGTCGAAAATCAAATAATTATTTTTTTTATTAAATCAGTATTAAATTATTGAAAATTAGTTCCTAATTTAAGAGACGAAGAAATCACTAGTACGCAGTGTAGAACTTTACGTTGCAGTACCCCCACGATGATTTAGCACTTGCCGCCACTGTTCGCAGTAGTCTGTTGGGTGGAGACCGAATCTCTTTAAGTACCTGACGAAGGGCCCATGGCCAGTGGCGAATTGGATGCATTCTCTGGACCAGCGCAGCTGTTTGTGTGATATTTTTGGTACAATGTTCTACACCGATCTGTCAGATTACTGATTGAGCATTCATTCCTACTAAGTGAGTTCCGACCTCCAACTTAAATACAAGATTCCCATCGACATATCCAGGATTACAAACAAGACACAGGATTGCTTTGCTCAAAAAAATGTTGTCCGTTATTTCTCTCCCATTTCCAGCAACAACTAAATACACAAGTTGCATGTCCTAAGCCGTTAACTCTCATGTTACAAAGTATTGTTTTACAATACAGGAAATTTTAATGCAACGCATAAATATAAATCTATTATAAAGAGCGGAACTGTTCTTGAGTCAAAACTGGATATGACGCTGAAAACTTCTATTGAAGTAATTTAGTTAATACTATTTCATTCCCTTTACCTTAGAATAATTAACATCTGCAATAATAATCCAAAGATACTTTAGAAGAAAAAGGGCGCATCCAAGACGAAATAATTAAATTTTAAGTCAATTGTTTATACGAGATTGGCTGTATTTAAAAACAAGTATTTTCTTTAAAACTCCATAAGTGAGGAAAGAAAAAGTCTTGGCTTTATGGTGCAAAAACGTGTTTTAAAAGTTCTACCACTATTTTAAAGCAAACTTATCCTATCTAAAATTTTATTTAGCTTAAAATGATACCCAATAAGTTCTTCGTTGGATGAACATTTTATATGAAGCTAGGATTTTTTATATCCGGGCTGGTAGAATAAAATTAGAATTGGGGTGCTATCACTTGATTTGGATGATTTATCGAAATGTGGAAATTTCGATTCGAGAGGCTTATAGTGTTGAGCTTGTTTATTATTAGACACTAATACAATTTGTCATACACGCAGAGAAATTAAAGCCGTTTTTTCTTTCTCTATATAAACTCCGCATTTTCGTAACGAAATGAGATAGATTTAACTTGGACTTTTCTAAACTGACAGGGAAAAAAAGAAATCATTTTTTACAATAATTCGCGTTAAGGAAATTTCGGTCCAAATTATACATACAGGATGTCCCAAAAAGGGGAGCAAACATTTATTCCCTTAAATCTTGCAAAGTTTCATCAAATAAGGTAGGAATTTGTGTGAAAACACTTTGACTTCCGTGATATTTGAAAATAAAAAGTTAAGAAAATTAAATTTTTATACATTCCTCGTAGAGGAATAACGTCAATGAGTAAAATGTTCCTTTTACGCTCATCTATGTATAAAGTAAGTTTCACGATTCTATCTGCAAATCTTACAGCGATATATTTATTTTTAAATTTTAAGGGGCTGCTCACATATTCATATGGAAATGCTTATTACAGAAATGCAAATTTATTTAACATAATAAAACTGCTAAATGTAAATAATTGTCTCGTAGTACATCGTCCAATTATCTTCTATTGAAAAGAAGTTGCTTATGAAGCATACTGTAAGTCTGTTTCATTGGCAGATACATGAAACAATCGACTTGAAAAAGAATGGAAGAACCACTTGAAAAAATAAAATTTAACATAAAACAGGAAAATAACCCAAATATTCCCTAACCTAAGACACCAAATACTCAGTTCTTCTTAAATTGTGCTCATGTCCGAAAGTGTTGTCTTGATAATAATATTGACTTCGAATACTTTCCTTTTCCAAATTCGGTGAAACTAATGTTTTGTGTGCGATTTCGCTTCGTTCCTCTTTGGATCGCCTACTGTTTGCCGCCGATAGATAGGCGGCATGGCGTTGAGAAAGCATTTGATTTTGGGTGCGTAACGATCTTTTTAATAGTCTCTTGGGCAAGAGATGCGTGCGGCATATGAAAAGGACAAATTGTGCCTGCGGCATATGAAGTGGGTACCGGGTAAATTCTTTTTTAAAAATATCAGCGACTTCGCTAGAAGCGGAAGCGTGAACCTAGTGACTTCGCTTGTTCATTGAAAATGTAAAGCATCAAAACGATTAAATTCGAACCGTCAATTTCTTGGCTATAAAAGTTGACGATGTTACTCGGACTTGCACTAAGAGAAAATGGCGGAAAACGAGGCCGTACCCTAAACTTTAGTTTAACCTCCAAATCTACAATATTTGATAGAAAAATTAGAATAAATTTTGACTTAAAGTGTTCTATTTAAATTGGCTTAAAAATGCAGGGTGGTCCGTAAGTCTTTGACATATTTTAAAATTAAACATCGAATCAATTAATCAGCGTAAAAGAAATGCGTCGACTGTAAGAGTTAAATTTCTACTCATGTTAATTTTTTTTCCCTGCTAAAAAAATGAGTTCCCAATTTTAAACATAAATGACGCTGTACCTCAAAAACAGGAAATAAATCCACCATAGATGAAGCTTATTATTTATATTTTTGGTTTGCATTTGCAGTTTTGGGGATTTTCAGCTTAGTTTTGTCTCCTCAAATGACATCTCCTACCGAAAAGGATTATTGCGTAAGTTGGTATTTTGAAACGAATCGATCACTACAGTGCAAAAGAAGTTTTGTGCTACGTACAGATAATACACTTTGTCTGGAAACAGTATTTTGAATTGCAACAGAATATCTTTAGGAACTGAAGCGTTTTGGATACCGAAAGTAGACTGCGATCAAGCGCTTCGACAGAAATTGTTACAACGCATTCAACAGCATTCGTTTCCAATCCTAAAACTTATACATTGAGACAATCAAACATTTTACGTAATTAGTGCAATCACCATCGAGTCACCCATCTTTTTTGTTTTAGACCCACATCGAACAGCCTACCCAAATGGATGTAAGGCTTACAACGGTCGACAGGGAGACAAGGTTGCTTTAGTGTTTCCTTTGAGGGTTCTCAATTTCAAAACATTATACATTAAATTCCTTTTCCAAGTTTCTTTCAATAAAAATATGTAGCACTATCTGCAATATCTCAAAAGTTATTTCAGTTCAAAGAGGTAAGTTACTTAAAACTCATAGGGTTTCCTAATCGTCTTATGGAACTAAGTAGAAAATTGAATTTCTCTTTCTCAGATATAAAGAGAAAGTATTGCTATTAACAAAAAAATCGACCTCAAGATTTTATACAAGAATATACACGGTTTAGACATCTCAAAGTAGAAAATAAACGTTTTTTTTCAATTATGCCTTTCTATCGGTTTGTCCGCGAGCACGATAACACACAACGAGATGACCAATAGGGTGGATCGAAAAATCAAAGTTTGGAAAAAATAATCGGCATAGGGTGCAAAAGTTGTCTTTTAAGTGTATTAGAATATATGCAAAATTTTTTCAACTTTGTTTAATATCTTCCGGTGCCCCGAAACGCTTAAATATTTGCAAAAAAACATTTTTTATGCAAATTTCGAATTAAAAATCAAAAATTAAAAATGTGTTAAAGAAACGATTTTACAAGGAGAAACGTAGAGGAGAGGGCGAAGGAATGATAAAAAATACCAACAAAAATTGGAAAATTATCGTACATAAAAAATATCGTGTTTGTTCGATATCACATTTTGTAAGTGTGCAAATTTCGATAAATGTAAGAAGACATGAACATTTCACTTGCTAAGTGATTGTTTATAAAAGATCGAATATTAGAAAGGAAAATGGTTATTGGAGAAGTGGAAGTAATTGCTAATGAAAAAAAGAGAAAAGGAAAAAAGAAAACAGATGGAAGACAAAATAATAAAACGTAAAATGGTTAAAACTGATGCTGCTCATGCTCAATCAAAGGAGCTGCTTGAGCTCAACATTATGTTCCTTGTATACAGATACGGATGTAATTACCTTGGAATATCAATCATAAAATCGTTTAGATTTCCTTACCTTAGCAATGGAATGTGATCGATACGGAGTTTCAGATAGAACAGCTACTTTATTTGCCAGTGCTGTTCTACAAGACATTGGAATTGTACACGAAAGCGAGGCTTCGCATGTGGTTGATCGCAATAAAATTCGTAGACAGCGTAAAAAGCTTTAAAATGCAGTTGCAAAGTCTACTAAGTTAACAGTCTCTTTTAACCGGATTATATTTCGATGGGAGGAAAGAAAACACAAAAGTGCTAATTAAGAAGGACACAAGGTACTACCCAAAGACCACGAAAGAGGAGCATTACACTCTTGTAAACGAATCTACCTGTGTATATCGGACATGTTACTGCTGCAATAGGAGGAGCTAAAGCCATAAAAGAAGCAATACTCAATTTTTTGGAACACATAATATGCGATTAAATGGGCTAACAGTACTTGGAGGCGATGGAACAAATGTTAACACTGGGCACAAGGGAGGTATTATTCGCTTGATGGAACTTGCCTCAATAGACCATTACAATGGTGAATTTGTTTGCTTCAAACAAATGAGTTACCTCTCCGTCATCTTCTAAATTCTTTGGATGGGCAACAGCTGATCCCAAAGAATTTTGTCGACCACTTCGTAAAGCAATCAAAACCTACGAGGAACTACCTGTAGCTCCTTTTTCTTCAATAAATGTGGAAAATATGCCACATAATATAGATAGAATGGTTCTCAGCAATGATCAGCAATATCTATATCATATTTGCCTAGAGATATCACGTGGTGAATGTTATTCTGACCTGGCATTAAGAAAGCCTGGTCCAGTTGTTCACTCAAGGTGGCTAACAATTGCAGGTAGAATTTTAAGGTTGTATGTGGTCACAGAAAAACTTTCTGACAATCTTATTATTCTTGCAACATATATTATGAAGGTATATGCAACCTGTATGGTTCCATGTCAAGACAAATCCCTCCATAACAGAAGGAGCGCTGCATATTTGGAGACTTATTTCATTTTTTAGATATTTGGAACCCATTTTAAGAAATATAGTACACACTTTTATTAAACGAAATAGCTTCTTTTGTCATCCAGAAAATTTGCTATTGTCAATTCTCACAAATAACAGAGAGAATATAAGGTCTTTAGCACTACGAAAACTAATTTCTGCTAGATATGAAAACAGTGGATTATCAGAATAAGAATTTTTCAAGTATACCAAAAATAGATTTTAAAGCAAAGGATCTTTTTGCACTTATTAACTGGCAACGAGTTAGACATTTGAACCACCTCTTTTGATGAATGTGCCATTTAAATAAATAGAGAACATGGTAAAAGTTAGACAGAGGAATGGTCAAAATATCCATGCCATACCCAAGCTGTAGAAAGGTGTTTTCTCATAGTGTTTGAAGCGTCGGAAAGTGTATATGGAGAAGAGAAGAGACACGGCTTCATATTGAATAGGATACAATCAAGAAGTCTTATCAAGCATTATAATACAAAAAGGATTACATCCTTTAGAAATATGTAAATCTTCAAACTACCAGAATTAAAAAATCTATGATTAAGTTCACTTTTTATAAGTTATGTGATTTATTGCTTTGACTATTAAATTTATACTTCATGTATTATTATAAAATTATAATTATTTATAAGTTTACACTTTAATACTTGAATAATCTGCCAATTTTTCAAATATTTTTCATTAATTCACAATTTTTAATAGATATTTGCAAAAATGTCAATTTTTATCTTTTTGGGGGGCTTTCAGGTCACCAGAAGATATGAATGAACTTTAATAATAATAAAAAAACGCAAATTAATATACCCAAAACAAAATTTTCTTACCCGGCGCTAAAGGAAATTTTGAAAATATTTTTTTATAATTTTCCCCCAAAAATATCATTTTTAACTATTTTTGGAGCACTTGGGGCACTGGAAGATATGAATGGATTTAAATAAAAAATATATGTAAACTAATATACCTAAGACACAACTTTTCCACCCCATGCCAAAAATAATTTCAAAACAAAACAAAAAAAATTGTAAATTTTCATAAAAAATTCAATTTTTAACTATTTTTGAGGCGCTTGGGGCACCGGAAGATATAAATGAATTTCAATAAAAAAAATTATATAAACTAATATACTTAAGACACAACTTTCCCGCCCCATGCCAAAAAGAATTTCAAAAAAAATTTTTTTTCCTATACTTTTCGATCCACCCTAATGACCAACCTTATCAAATTTTGTATCTTGTCTTGATATCAGAATATCTATCAAGTTGTATCAGTCTGTGTATATGTGAACGCTTAACGTGTATACTTAAATACGCAATGAGCTAGATCTCTGAAGTTTAACGTAAATTTAATCATAAAAACTGTAGATCTGCATGAAATTTAGGACCAAATTTGTCATTTAGTTGACTGCTTATCTGTATATCCGCGTTCATGTTCATACGATTAACCAAAAACGCAGAAAAGATAAATTAGATGTGCTGTCTGGTCTTATGGCCGAAAATTGAAAGTCTGTGTCAAATTTTGGGCACAATAAGTCGAAAGGAGATCGCCCAAAATGCAAACTCGGTTTTCTTCATTAAGCTACGAAGTACAAAATGCGCGATATTGTATCAATATACACCACGTGACTGTTGCGTCATCTTGGCACGCAAGTCACTTGCAGGCGTTCGCGGTCCCTCTGTTATGCGCCCCAGATAAGCAGACTCTTCCGGTGCATATGCACTTGCGATCAGAACGATTCGCGAGCATCTGGTTCACCGATGTAGACGAGGTTTTTGGTTCGACATGAGCGACTCGGGAACCGTTCGCGACCGCCATTCCACTGACATCTGGCAAGCCATGATTAATGGTTCGAGGTGGATTTGCTCGTTTCCCAAGTTTCTGGGTTGGTTTGTGCTGAAAATAATTTCTTCGAATGGCTCACGAACAGTTCCGGCTGGCAAGTGTAAATATAAATGTGTTTTTCCTTACCTTGATAAGGAAAAATGAACCAAACGTGAGATATTGTATTATTGTTAAACGAAAAAGTTGAGATCAAAGCACTTCTACAGATTTACTGAGAAATTTTCCAAGAAGCAAATTATGAAAATAAACCATGTAAATTATTATTGATTGTTAGAAAATTATTATGAGGTGTTATTCAATACTATTGAATATTTCAAGTAAGATAATTTTTAAGGTAAATTCAATCCTGGCCAAAACCTTATAATTTTATGTGATAAACGATAACATTAGATTTTGAGAACACAAAAAAATTGCTGCCAAGTTTGGATTACAGAATGTTTTGTTTTCGGCAAACAAAATTTTCAAATGTATCGGTAAAAAGACGTTTTCGATAATGGTCAAAAAATATTTATTTCTTATGGCATTTCATCAATAAAAGTGTGCATACAGGTATCAATATATACTCGAATAATATTTTTTAAATTTATTTCCAAATGGTAATTTTCCTAGGCCTAGAACATCCAACTGTGTGAATTTATTCAAAAATTACTCACATATAAATTAAAACTAAAATTGAGGAAGTAATTATTATTCGATTACTGAAATTTCACTTAAAAATTTATCATTCTACTTTAAATATCCCTTTAATTAATTGATTGTTCCATTATATTTTTTTCAAACAAGACTAAAGCATTTCCATACACTTTACCATAAGAAGCTTATCAACAACTGATATGGGTAAATTATTAATATTATCGTACCCTCAAGAGAAACTATGTATTAAGGTTTGATCATTTCATACACACTTTGATATCCTGTTGACGAGGGAATTGTTGCAAAAACACTATCAGAGGAGCAAGAACATAAAAATTACCTGCCAAACTTCAGTCCTTACAAAAGATGCCTGAGAATCCGAAACATCGGTTAACATGTTGTACTGTTCTAACTCTCAGGCGCAAATCTAAAAAGAATGGTAGAGCAAAATATGCGTATGAAGTCGACTTTTAAAAGTATCAGATTTAGTACTTGCCATAAAGCTCTTTATCGAGAAAACCTAATGATACATATCGTCTGTTGAACTACTAACAATTTATCGATTGATGATAATTTTAAATCGATTTGGTTAATTACCGTCGTGTTGGAGATAAAAAGATCAGAGAACGGATATTTTATGAATAGCGGCGAATTTTGGCAATACGGGGTCACAGGCCGAGAACTGTTTTGAGGCCCCCTTTATCCAATGCAGTAAATACGTCCTTGGCTTAGCTCTGCTATGCACGTCGAATAGATTTTGAGGCCCTACCATGATCTCAAGGTGCCAATTTGGAAAACCGACACTGTTTACGGAATAACAGTGATCTGAATCAAGTTTTGGGTAGATTAGCATGGGTTTGATATCTAATTCTGCAGAATAACAGAGCTTCCGTAAGGCTGGTTCAAGTCAAATGTATAACATGGAATAAGACGTTCACATTTTGGTGTGGTGTGGAAGTCTGGAAAGTGTAGTGCAGGCTCAGGTGCAGTCTTTATCATCTGAGAACGATTGGTAAATTAAGAATAATCTGTAATATCAATAGCAAGTAGCTATACTTACAAAGTAGCGAAATAAATTGACGACATAGAGCCAGTTGTGGAGACTGGGGTTTTGTCAATTTTTGCGTTGTTTCTGGGAAATAGAAGGTAGGCGACCTTTGAGGACGTTTCCAGGGTTTATGAGCTTTAATATGAAATAAATTGTTGTGTATAGTTTCAGTGGTTGGGGCTAGGGAACTCTGGGAAAATTTCTCCCCATAGGGAATGTACAGTGAAGTAGTGGTTTTGAGATTTTTCTCAAAAATTGCGGGTAAGGGAGACAGAAACCATTGATGACATATTTATGGACCATAAGCTCTCATATGAAATAAAAATTGGCAAAGTCTGTTCATTGGTTTGACTGAGGGACTGTTTCATAGTTTTGCCAATTTATTTCAAATATCTAGAATAAACCCTACCCAGACTCAGACTACCCAAGAAGGTGTATAACCTGAGGCTACAGGCAGGTGGAGAAGAAAAGCACTTACAGCATAGCAAAACAGGTCTAAGACTATCAAAATTAGAGTAAAATTATATTCAAACAGAAAGAAAAACATAAAGAATACAATTAAATTTCAAAAGAAATAGAATAGATTAAAGGCAATCACATTTATTCATTGATGCAGGACGTCGCCTGGTTCGAAAGCCACGCCGAAAGAAGTCAAAGCAGTTTAAAATATAAACATATCAATGCAATAAAAGAGTGGAATCTCCAAGAAGATCAAGTGGTTCATAATAAGAAAAGGCAAGATATATAAAACCATAAAACATCTGAATTCCGAGAAAAAATAACAAAGAGATTAAGAAATAAATTTTCATGAAATTAAAAATTAATATAAAACATCATTTTCTCAAGGTATCAGATTGAAGCAAAGACAGAGACCGCAAAATAGAGCACAGCTCACATAGTCTGAAGTTCCAACTGGAACTAGAACACCGTCTCATACCCCCCTGCCTGTTACCATTGCGGCCACTGAACGGTAGTATGGGTAGATATAAAGGCGTCACCTTTATTAAGGATCAATAAAAGAAAAAACGCGCTTGTTACTTTGTCTCGAACACACATATACCACAGCATAGCCCCGAACTCCGAGCTGATTCAGCTCCCTGTCTCTTGAATGGGTGAGTGGAACTTTATTAAAAAGGAAAAGCCAAAAAAAATTGCATGAAGAGATAAAAAAACAAACACATAAACGGAAACTTATCTATACATAAACAGAGAACGATATAATGATGCATAGAGAGTTACAATCCGTATAAAATACAGACTATACACAAGAGGAATTATCAGATGACTGCTGTGAAAGGGTAGAATGTTACCTCGAGTCTCATTGTTGCATACAATTGCAGCCACATGATTCGGGGCTGTTAATGTTGTTCGATGTGACGTTACAGAAAAATAGGCAATGTATTACAATCGCTTACATTGAGGATTATTGTCGCAACCCTCCCACAATATATGGGTCTTTTTCTTGTCTGTCTTGTTATTTTTGCTTAAGGATCGCTGAAATGTTAACTGAGAATTGTTATTACAGGTTTGGCAGTGATGTGAAGGGTGGATTTTTCAAATGAATTAAGGATGAAGATTTGGTGTTGGCTGGTTGTTGTTCTTAAGTCAAAAGGCTCTTCTGCTTTACTGGGTATTTATTGAATTTCTATTTTCGGGAGGTGAATCTGTGGAAGTGTCTATTTGTAGACTGGAGACTCTGACGATGTTGCAGTTTTGACTTTTAACTATGTCTTCGGTAGTCGCTAGGAATTTGATGAGATGATTATTTTACGTCTTGAGAGTTTGCTGGATCGAGCGCTCTTCCACCAATGGACTATCAATTGTGGGCTTGTGGTGATATGAAGTTGATGGGCATTTTGTTGCGCAGTGTAGGGGATTTCAAATTTCCCCACATCCGCAGACAGGGGTGGCTCGTGTATAGGGACTGCGGAATTGTAGAAATCCCAGCTTTTTTCAGTGCATAAATTTAATAACTTATTTATTTAGGTTTACATGTAATAGCCAAATCCATCCATAAAATTAAATTTTGACGTTTTCAGCTGGGCTGAAAAAATGCAATGCCAGTCTCACTTTTTTCCCAGTATGCATTTAACTAAGCGGAGAAATGTCTGCATAGTAGCACCGCGATATAAGGAATAACCATTCACTATCCAGGTAGTAAGGGAATCGTTTTTAAGATTTTTTTTGACTGCATAAAAATTTTTCATTGACTGAAATTTGATAATAAATAACTTTTTTCACACTTAAACGTGGGATAAACAACTTTTTTCTAAAAATAACATTTTTATTTATTTTTGCATCCAAATCCATCAATAAAATTAAATTTTGACACTTTCAGCTGGACCGAAAAGTTGGGGGAAAAAACCAAGATAACTTCAGTGAATTTTCCCTATCATATGTCTTATCTGAAAGCTTTTCCCTCTTTGAGAACTAGAAGACCCCTTTGTTCCAGTTCTTTCTGGTTAAGCATGCGCATTTACTTTGCAATGCCAGCCTCACTTTTTTTCAGTAGGCATTTAACTAAGCAGAGAACTCTCTGCTTGCAAGCACGACGAGATAGGGAATCGTGAGAATTTCCATATCCCACTTAAAAGGGAATCGTTTTTAAGTTGTTGTTTTTATTACTGCGTGAAAATGTTTCACAGTCTGAAATTTGAAAATAAATAATAAATCAAAATGAAGAAATAATTACTGATAAATTAAAAAATTATTTTAAAAATTATCACACATAAATTTGAATTCGATATTAATTTTTTTTCTGCATTCAATATAATTTTTTTAATAGATTTTGCTTCTAAATGTGGGTAATTCTAAAAGGAATGGATTCCAAAATTTAAGCAACCCCAATATTTTCCTCCAACTTAAATACAAGATTAAAATCGACATATCCAGGATTACAAACAAGAATCGGGATTTATTTCCACCAAAAAATGTTGTCCGGAATTTCGCGCCCATTTCCAGCAACAACTGAATTATCATGGTAACATATCCTAAACTCTTAACTGTCATGTTACATTTTTTGTTTTGTTTTGCAATAAAAGAAATTTTAATGCAACGCATAGATATGAATCTATTGAATAGAGCGCAATTGTTCTTGAGTTAAAACTGATATGAGGCTGAAAACTTCTTTTGAAATAATTTAGTAAATATTATTTCATTCCCTCTGCCTTAGAATAATAAACATCTGCGCTAATAATCCAAAAGTAGTTTATAAGCAAAAGGGCGAGTCAAAGACGAAATAATTAAATTTTAATTGAATTGTTTATATGAGATTAACTATATTTAAAAACAAGTCTTTTCTTTAAAACTCCATAAGTTAGAAAAGAAAAAAGTGTTGGCTTTATTGCGCAAAAACGTTTTTTAAAATTTCTACCACTATTTTAATGCAAAATTTTTGTATATAAAATTTTATTTAGCTGAACTTCATATCCTCCATCCAACGATTGATTCACTATATCTTTCTTATAAAGCTAGGATTTTTTATATCCGGGCTGGTAGAGTAAAGTTAGAATTTTGGTGCTATCACTTGATTCGGATGATTTATCGAAATGTGGAAATTCTTATTGATGAGGCTTGTAGTGCTCATATTGTCTATTATTAGAGACCAATACAATTTGTTATACCCGCAGAGAAATTGAAGCCGTTTTCTCTTTCTCTGCATAAACTCCGCATTTTCGAACGAAATGCTATTTATATATATTCAACTTGGACTTTTCTGAACTGTCAGGGAAAAAAAGAAATCAATTTTTTCAATATTTCGAATTAAGGGAAATTCGGTCTAAATTATATATACAGGGTGTCCCAAAAAATTGGAGCAAGCATTTATTCTCTTAAATATTGCAAAGTTTCATCAAATAAGGAAGGAATTTGTGTGAAAACACTTTGGGTCCTGTGGAATTTGAAAAAAATAATAAAATTATATTTTTAAATGTTCCCCGTAGAGGAATAACGTCATTAGTAAAATGTTCCTTTTACACTCAGCCATATTTAAACTAAGTTTCACGATGCTATCTGCAAATCTTACAGAGATATATTTATTTTTAAATTTTAAGGGGCTGCTGACGTATTTATATGTAGATGTTTATTGCAGAAATGCAAATTTATTTAACTTTTAAAACTGCTAAATGTAAGTATTTGTCTCGTAGTACATCATCCAATTATCATGGATTGAAAAAAAGTTCTTTATGACTCATACTGTAGATCTGTTTCATTGGCAGATAGATGAAACTATGGACCTGAAAAAGAACGAAAGAACAATTAGAAAAAATTAAAATTAACATGAAACTGAAAAATAACCCAATATCAGGGAGGATTTTTCTTTCAGCGTTGTGCGAATTATTAAGTTATAACAATAGGCAGCGGCGGCTCGTCCCTTAAAGTTGCAGAACCCACTAAAATTGTTTTAAAAATTCGTATTTTCGTTTCTATTTCTATTTGATTTCTTCTCCACTCTGAGAGTTTGATTATCAACGAAAAAAAGATCAAACGAAGAAATAACACTGGAAATGAATGAAAAACTAAGACAGATATAGGATGTCTGGACACCTAACAGTTTTGGAAAGCACCAAAATTCGCTCATTGAGTAAAGCTAAGTGATATAATGGACGAAGGCAAATGCTATCTTTTCTGTCTTTCAACTTAGCCAAAACTGGATTTTCACTGTTTAAATTTCAACCATTTATCTAACTCCTTATTTGAAGTATAAAAGCCCAAATCAAATATTTTGTACCTTTTGTCCTTTTTATTAATAGAACATATATTTTATGGGGGTTTAAAACTTATAGTGAGTATATAAAAATATTAATTATTATTAGCCAAAAACGTGCAAGAAATCGACTATGAAGACAAAGAAAATATGCTGATGTTTAATCTGGAATTATTTCTCTATTATACTTTTAATTGACGAAAAAGGCTTACGAGTTCTCTATGTATCCTTATTATTACTGTTGTGTAAAAAAAGGTATTCTGTGTTTTGCCAATGAACCGATAATAAATAAAAATAAAGTGGAGAATATTTAGTACTGTGAGGTGATATTTGTTTAAGCAGCGAGTTCTTGCCAGCTCATAAAATTTAAAATTTATTTTTCTTAAATTCCATATTTTTAACGTAGGACTGCGTTCCTCCCATTGGGGTCTGAGGAAGGAATTTGATTCACACGCTAACACCTCACAAAAACTGTTGTATGTGAGATCCACTATATCTCGATAACTACATATGTTAAAAACATAACTAATGTCTTATTTGAGAGATAAAGGGTAACAACAGAAGTTTTTAAAAAAGTTGAAAATCGGAAAAGAGTCACGCGAGTAAAGTAGTCCTACGACTTTAACATCAGAGGCTGTTTGAAAAAGACAGCCACCCGTCATTTTTTCTTCTTGTACTATCGACATAAAAAGAACAGTAACTAATGTGTATACTTTTCTTTGATGCAAGTGAAAAGGGGCCAGTTAAAATTTGTCTGTAAATATAGATAGTTTTTCATTAGTTTTATCGTTAAGGATAATTTCTATTCGTTATATTTTTTAAAAATATCTTTATCACATATCAACAGACAGCCGCAATTCCAAAAATGTATCCTTTGGACTCAAGAAAAATCTTACAAAGTGAAAAATTACAAAATCAATAGATTGAATTTTTTTATTCTATGCATATGTTAGATTGAGAAAATAAAGATAGAAGACATAGTAGTGAAGTATTGAGGGTAAGTAGCGTCCGAGTCTTGATATGACTTTGTTACCCCTGGTGGCCATTATCGCATTATAAAGAAGGAACCCATTTTATTGCTCCAAAAAATTGGGTTTTCAAAAGTGTCAAAAACAGTATCTCCAATATCTATATGACGATTAATCTCCATGACGATGGCCCTGTCATTCGTTTCTATCCCAAAGAGAAACAAATGTTTTGCAAAATACCATTCTTACGGCAAAAATACTGAAAAGACTTGCTAAAAATAACATCTATGACCTGAATCTAAAACTAAACTAACTCTAAGTAAACACTGGCGAATTGGTTCTCATTTGATTTACAAGAGCAGGGAACTCGGGTTTATTGAGATTAAAATCAAGTATCGTTTAAATTTCAGAATGTTATTTCTTCGGATATTTTTCATGATTTCAAATTCGTTAGATAAAAGTATCAAACAAATCAACACTTATGAGAAACTTCATATTAGAAATTATTTTTATAAGTTTTTTTTTAATTTTTTTAAGTTTTACCAAATTTTTTGAAGATGACACGCAAAAAATTGTTTTGTTATTGCAGTTTCTCAAAATATTTGTTACTCAAAAACGGTTTGCCTAGAGATTAAATTCAAAACAAAAAAATATCTAGTGTTGAAAGTGCTAGGCCAGGCAACTTACATTGCCTGTAAGCCCCTACAAGGATAAATCCGGTTCTGGAAATAATTTAGTAAATTTTCCTTGAACAGGTTTGACTTAGATACATTCACATTTGTGTTTAATTTTTTATGATATTTTATACATTGAGTGACCTAGACGAAATCCAAACATATTTATTATAGATGTGTTTATAAAAAGTATTATCACTATTTAAAAACAAACCGCTTTCTATGTAAAAAAAAGTACCAAACTTCGAGAATATTTCCTTCTTTGTTATAGTCCTTTATATAAAGCTTGGATTTTTATATCTTGGCTGGTAAAGGAAAATAAAAGATCTGGTGCGTTTATTTGATTTGGTTCGATTATCGAAAGGTGAATGTTACAATACGTGATGCTAAAATTTTAGAAGGGATTATTATTATTTTCCGATAAAATATGTTATGCCCACAGAAGAGAAGAAAACAAAATTTCTATCTGGGGTTCGATAAATCTTATTAGAAACAAAATATGGAAGTTGAACAAACAGAAGAACCGAATTCTGGAAACTAAATCGTAAAAATTACCGTTTGCGATAATAATACTTTGTTTTGTAATGCATGGATCAAAGCCTAACGATTGATTTTAAAGATTCGAGTACAGAACAAGTTTAATGTGCGAGTTTTTAGCATTTTGCATAGCACATAGTTTTTAGCAATCGCACAATGAAACTTGAAATTATAGAATAGAAATCATACCTAACGTGCTTACAGAAGAAAACAAGTAACTGTTTTTTATTTGCTTTTCATAATAAATACTTAGGTACGTAAAACAAAACAAATACAATTCATATCATTTTTATTGTCCTATTTAACAAGAAAAAACCAATTGAGAAATAAAAATTTTAAAAAAATTTGAAATCAAATTATAAAAATATGAACCATATTCGAAAATACTGTACAATATTTTATGATTATGTTAATTAAAAATTCCAAACAAAAGGACAAAAAAAATCGATTTAGAAGAGCATTTGAATTATATACATCTGAATTTGCCAATATCCAGTGTATTATAATATTACTAGATTCATAATTCTTTTATCGAAACAAACAGATTAAACAATATGTTCAGTGAACCTGACTTCGAGCCCGTAACGTCTCATCCCGATGCTGAATCATTATAAAAAGGCAATCGGGTGCCGCAAAATGAAAGAAACTGTTAATGTTTCATAAATTGTCAATTCCGAAAGACATTATTTAGAGATAAAGTTAAAATAACACATAAGTCGAGAGAAGCATAAAATAACTTTATTAAGCGAAACTTGATTTACATTTTGTAAAATTAGCTTTACAACCAGGATGATTAAGCTTTGGAGACCCCTCGCGGTGAAATGCGTGATGCTAAATGCTTCACACAGATACTTATTGATTTCTCGTCGCCAGGTATAATGTTTTAAAATAATATAATTTCGCAAAATTTTAAATCATTGTAACTATGTTTCATTGGTCAAAATTCCGTTTTAAAATTTAAATTTATAATAATATATAAACGTATAATTAAATATGCGGAATGTTACGTTCGAAAATAAAAGAATGTATTTATGCCCCTATTCGCACAAAAAATTGTGCAATATATCTGCGATATTCTGGAAGTTGTATAATATCGTGAGATATCGCAGCAATATTTGAGATCACTCTATGCTAATAGGGGTCGTTTGGTTTCGAAATTTTTTTCAGTCTTTTAAATTCTTTCAATACTTGCGTAAAATGTTATCAAAATTATTTTAAGGTTAGGGTTCATATATTATTTATAAATAGCAATCGGAAGTTAATGCTTAATAAAAATTCTTTCATCATGGAATTTTTTATTAGTTTTAAATATATATGTAATAATTTCATTCTAGAATTCGAGAGTTAATTAAAGAGGCAATTGTCTAAGACAAGATTTAGAAATTTTTTCAAATACTGCACCTAAGATTTCATATTGACTTTGGCTTTAAGTACGAAAAGAGAAAGAATAATCAAGAAATGTGATTAAAGCGCATATATCAATATATGAGGTGTGTTATGTTGTACACAGGGCTGTCCGCTGGACATAGAGCTACGAAATTTGGCGCAAACAATATTTAGGAGGGTGAGAATGTGCACCTCTGAGACGCTTTTTTGAAATTTAATTAAAATTTCAAAAAAGCCTTCTAAAATAAATTAAAAATTAAGTGTACTTTTATTAAAACTACAAAATAAATTTTAAATTAACTGTGCTTTTAGCTTTTTTCTTTGATAACTTCGGATAATAATATAAAAAAAAATTAATTTCACAAAATCTGAAAATTCAAATTTAAATATATATGTAGGCATAATTTACAAGAATTATTTTCATTGTTGCAAAGACTTCTGTAAGACCGAAAAAAGACCTCTAAATTTTTATACCAAAATCAAACTGCCACTAAATTATGGCACATTAAAAGACGGGTCTGCAATCAGTCCCTACGAAAAAGCAAGGGCAATACAGCCCAAATATCCCATATCTTTGGTTATGTACCTAAGTGTTGTGTTCAGAGTAATACTGAGTTGGAATATTTTCTTCTTCCAAATTCGTCAAAACTAAAGTTTAGGGTGCGGTTTCGATTCGCTCCTCTTAGGAACGGCTACTCTTTACCGCCAATAGAGAGGTTGCTTGACGGTGAGAAACATTTGCTTTGGGTGCATAGCGATCTATTTATTGGTCTCTTGGGAACGCGATGCGTGCGGCATCTGAAAAGGAGAGATTGTGCACTCGATGCATGAGGCATCTGAAATGGGTACCGTGCAAATTATTTTAAATTGACACTAGAAAGACAGTCGCGGTCATTTTGACCGCAAATTAATTTTAAACGCTAATATTTCCTTTCTTTTTCCCTCGATTTCTTATTCGTTAATTGACTTTTACTGATTATTCATAAAGAACACGTAAAACTAGCGTAAATGCGTGACAGGACTTAGAACAGAGAGAAAAAAGCTACATTCAACGATGATCTCTTTCGATAATGAAAGTTCTTGGGCCTTTAAAGGAAAAGTTCACTACACATAGTTTGTCCAAATTCATTGTCATAAATGTAGTAAGTTTAATATTTATTTGTCTTAATAAATTAATCGAAATATCATAATATATACTGCAATGGAAATGGTATTTTATTGTTGCATGCTCTGCGATATAAATTCAGGAAATAAGTAAGATTTATGTTTGATTACTTTGAAGTAGTTATTTCAATAAAAGTGTTTTATTTATAATTTAATTTAATCAATTAAAGGACATATAACGTAATTAAAGCAATTAGTTTAATTTCATAGCACTTATAACTCTAAAATATTTTAATAGTTTCAAATACTTTTTTTATATTATCTGACAAGTATTACTTTGTTTTTCAGGACGTACTGAACAGGTTTTACTGTTTAAAGTAAAAGTGTATATGTATACGTTATTCTTGTTTTCAAATGAAGAAAACTGGTTAAGTTATATAAGTATTTCAATGATTGAACATTCATCCCTACCATAAGTGAGTTCCGACCTCCAACTTAAATAAAAGATTCACATCGATATATCCATTATTACAGACAGGACACAGTATTGATTTGCACCAAAAAATGTTGCCCGAAATTTCTCTCCCATTTTAACCCTCTGACTCCTAGCGGCCCTCAAAATCTTACTACCTTTGTATACGGAGGTTTTGTTGACATATGGATTCGTGAAATGAACTCGTCCGCCTTCTCCCTTTTTCTCCTCGCAGTTGGTGGTCGAAAGCGCACTGGAGCGTGACCCAGGCCTAGAGACTGGGGTCGCTGGTTGAATGATACAGTCCTCGATGGAGAACATAATGGGATTTTTTCAATTGTTACCCCGATAGTAGGGGTTTATAATATTTTTGTTTTAAATGTAATTTTGCTCAATATATTCAAACAATTTATTTAATTATAAAATAATATGTAGCACCGTAGTTAGGAAATGAAATTTGTCATGGCTATTTATATTCCTTTTACTAGCTATTTGATAAACTTTTGGATTATAATTCTTCACAATTCTTTTTCACAAAAATGGTATCCCTTTTAAGAGAGATAAATTAACCTGTTGCATCCTAAACTGGTAACCTTCAGAAATGACTAAGAATAAAAAGGGAATATTTTGAACATCCCCTTCGGAATTCAGTTGTGTCCTGGTCAATCCACGCTGAACAAGAGAAAATAAGCTCCTTTATAAAGCAAGGCTCCCAATTCTATAGCAAAATCTCTCTGACACATGTTCCAGTAATTTTACCACTCCTTACCAGATAAATGATTCTGAAATAGACTGTAAAGGCCAGATGTAGCGTTTTCTTTCCTTGGTCATTTTTAACGCTAATTATAGCGACATTCGGTGATTGATTTGATGGTACATTTTGTAATGACAATGCAACAGGTTAATAGACTTCTTTTCACATAGAGAGACATATGTTTCTGTATGAAAAACACACGCTTCTTTCTTAGACAAGAGGAGAAATATAAACAATTTTAAGGGAATTTATTTTTGACGAAAGCGCAAATGTTTGTAAGAAATAAAATAGAATTGCGAATGTCTATATTTCCTTTGTACGAAAAAAGATAAACTAGAAAATTGAGAGTACTGTAAGTGATGTATATATAAGAGTATAACATAGATGGAATTTAGTAAATGGATTTAACTAACAAAACTGATACACCATTCATTATATCTCACGATAGTTGATTCAAGATTCAAGTCTTTGTGATTAATTGAATTTCGACTAGTATTTTTAATACCTAATTTATAAGAAAAGAATTTTTTATTAAATAAAAAGAATATAAAATAATGTAACTTATCAGCAATATAAGCAGCAAACTCAGAAAGTAGTAAATCTAATATGTTAGATTCGGTGGGTTTTACCATATTTTAAAATTGTTTGAGGTGAAATATTTTAGTCGAAGCCATTTTTATTTTTTTCTAAATGTTTATTTGGCCGGTAAAAATTCGGTCAAGTTTTTGATTTTTTTCATGAATTTTAATTTTTGAGATTGGCTAAAATTTAATGAATTGACTAAACAATGTTTCCGACAATTTCCAATTTTCCAAATCCTAAATCAGTTTGGAAAGCTTTTAGAGTCAATGTGTTTTAATTATTGGTCCTTCAAATGTCACGTAGAAAAACATCAATCCTTACCATTTTCTAAAAAACGAAGTTAAATCACTGATATATGATTTTATAATATGACTCCTTATCGCTTAGAAATAAAATTTAATGTCTTTATTTAACACGTTATTGACCAAACCATTTACAGCATAGTTTTAAGAAAAAACAAATTTACTAAAAAGAATTTTTAAATGTACACTTTTCTTTAGATGTATATAAGGGAAAAAGCATTCTATTTTAATTATTCCTTATCTTTCTTAATTCATTATTATAAATATTATGTAATCTTGAAATAATTTTTAACACAAATTTGCAATTATGAAACACCTCTTGTAAGGAATTGAAATTTAGTTCAGTTAATCGATTAATTTATAATTAAGTTATAAAAATATAAAAACTGTTGTATTGTCATCGAGAAGAAAAATTACAAGAAATTTTAAAAATCAAGTACATCACTAATAAAATTTAGCACAGCTTGCGAGTGTTTTGTTTTTGTTTGTTTATATTTAAAATCTTGAATCCTTCAATCAAGCCCAGTGAATCAAAAAATTACATATTCATGAGTAAATCATTTTAATTATATTTTCTGGAGTAAAAGTTAACCCGTTTTAAAGGAATCATTGTTAATCTATTAACGTACAAACTGATATTTGTCTTAATTACAAGAAATTCGAAAAAAAATCTACTCTAATAAATGAATTTCTAAGAAATTTAAATTTTTAAACTGTATTCTTAGCTTTAATATTTTTTCATTCAAATAAACACAGATTTAGTAAAACACATAACAGGTTAAAATTATTTCAGAATCTTATTTTGAAAGTTCAGCGTGTAATTCTTTCTGAAAACATTTGAAGCTTCCCGCAGGCGAAATCAATTCATCACTGTCAGCCATGAATAGCAGACGTTTCCCCTCCCGGAGGAAACCCTTGTGAAAAATTCGCTTTACTACCCAAACCCCTAGTTTGACCCTTGCCCGCCCGAAAATCCGCCTGGCTCGTATAGAACCTACCAAGCCGGCTGGGGCGGGTGTCGTAGTGAGAGTGTTAAGCAACAACGAAATATGCATGTTACATGTCAAAAGCCGTTAACTGTCATGTTACAAAATTTTGTTTTACAATAAAAGAATTTTCAATGCAACGCATAGATATTAATCTATTGAAAAGAGCGGATTCTTCTTAAGTTAAAACTGATATGAGACTCAAAACTTCTTTTGAAATAATTTAGCAAATATTATTTTATTCCTTTTGACTTTGAATAATAATCATCTGCAATAATAACATAAAGATACTTTATACGAAAAAGGACGGATCTAAGACGAAATAATTAAATTCAAGTGAATTGTTTCTACTAGATTAACTATATGTAAAAACTAGTATTTTTTTAAAAACTCGATAAGTGAGAAAAAAAGTATTGGCTTTATTGCGCAAAGACGCGTTTATAAAATATCTACCACTATGTAATTAATGTAAATTTTTCTATATAAGATTTTATTTAGCTAAACATCATGCCCATATTTATAAGACTATTTCTTTTATATAAAGTTAGGATTTTTATATCTGGGTTGGTAGAGCAAAATTAGAGTTGGCTTGTTATCATTTGATTCGAATGATTCATCGAAATGTGGAAATTCCGATTCATGACGCTTGTTTATTATTAGAGACCAATACAATTTGTTATATTCGCAGAGAAATTTAAGCACTGCATAAACTCCGCATACTGGAAATGAAATGCCATTTATATATATTCAACTTTGATTTTTCTAAACTTACAGAGAAAAAAAGAAATCAATTTTTTCAATAGCTCAAAGAAGGAAAATTAGGTTTATTTTATATGCACAGGGGGAAAAAGGAACCTAATAAAAAGGAACCTCCAATTAAATAAGGTAGAACTTTTTGCGAAAACACTTGTGGAAGTAGAAAATAAATAGTTAAAAAAATTAAATTTTATATTTTCCCGCAGGGGAGAAACGTCAAAGAGTAAAATATTCCTTTTATTCTTATTCTGTGCATTTCATTAATTTTTTATTATCCTGCTTGTTGGATTGCATTCACGTACACCCACCACAAGATTTTTGTCACAATATGTCATAACACATTATTTCCCTTTCCTTAAGTTCCATTTGCTGAATATCATTTGAGTTGTTGATAACGCGTAGATTTAAAAAGGTAGTGTCAGTATACGAAAGCTGTTTCCGTTGAAGATAAAGTGAAAATTATTAATCCTCCGAGCGACTAATCGTTCCAAGCGAGGCTTCTCAAACATATCTCTCTGCCTGGCAATGGGTTCCTTCAAGAAATATCACCCATCACACAAGAGGTGTTTTAAAAAGAAATGCGTGAATTTCCTCCCCCCATTCTCATTGCTATCTAAGGGAGGTGTAATTATCCCAATGTGGAGAGTTTTCCCCGCTTCTTTCTCGCTAGTAGATCACCCTAACTTCCCATTCCTTTCACTTGAGCAAATGGAAGTTTCAAACTAAATCCTCTGCTCCCAATGTTGCATTTTGAATATCTATTACTTATCAGAGAAAATACAAAATAAATATTTTTATAAGCGGTTTTAATTTTTCAAAATGTTTTCCCAAATTAAATTATTAGTACACATCTGCCATTTTGTCAATATTTAACAAGAGAAAGACCTTGCATTTTAAGATTTAACTCTTTCAGGGACGCATTAAAATTAGTTTATTACTTTTCGAAATGATTTGAAAAATGTGGTCTCTGAGACACATAAACATAAAATGTATTTTAAAAAGAACACGAATTGAGGAGTTGTTTATCGTCAAAAGCACCGCCCTTGTAGAACATGAAACAGCGCAATTTTTCAAATGCTAATTTTACTGAAAAGTAGCAAATGGAATGATAATTATGAATTGTTATACAGTTTAAGAACAACTAAAGTTGGAAAGTTTTAAAATTAAATTATTTTATACATAATTACAAACATATTTATTAGGGTAATTTGAATATTCTTCGGATAATCTGTTATGAGCGAAAATATGATATGAAATCGTAGAAAACATAAATTACATACTAATGCATGCCTGAATTGAATGGAAAATTTTATGAAAAACATTTCACTTTATTTTCAATCATTTCTCATCTTATGTTGATAAAAGTGAATCGACAAAAACTCAAGGAAGTGTGTTGCGTGCTCATTAAAAAATAATGAAAACGATAAACGTGTGAGGAGAGAATCAAGATTTGAATGCAAAAATTGTATTGTTGGACTTTGCGTTGCACCATGCTTTGAAATTTATCATACGGAACCTAACTTATAGCATTTTCATTTTTAATCGCATGTCTTGCCTGCAATAAATTTCAAAAATAGTATAAAAGTGCCTAGACACTTCATGCAATGGCCCGTTTTTATCAATCATTAGTTCATGACCTTGATATATGTGCTTCATTTAATTCATTTCAATCATCTGAATTTGTGAATATTGCAAACTTTTTTTCATCGGTACAATATTAAAAAAATGTTTGCATATCATTTAATTGTTATGTTCAAATCTGCATTACATAGAAACAGAGCACAAAATTTTGAAAAAAAGAATTAACTGTTAATATTATAATTGTATAATTTTGTTATTTTCAGTTAGACAAGTTTTGATACATAGCTTTAATATCAATCTTACCAATATAGGTCACATTTTAAAATTCAAGTGTGATCTTTATTTTACTTTCCATCTTTACTCTCTAGAATAAATGTTATTCATGATTTTTCTTTTTATTATCCCCTATGATATATTTGCAAAATTTAAATGTTGAATTTTTTTAGATGTTCAATTAAATTCCCATTTTTTTAGTTTTCAAAAACAATATTACTGAGTAATAAAATTATTTTGGTGTTTTGAATGGGACCAAAAATGTTTTTTCTACAATTTAGACCAAAATGCTTTGTCTTGTAATAGTTACATATTAACTGGATAGAAATACAAATTTCTAAAATAGTTGCCATGTTAAGAAATGAAAAGTTTAGAAACTTTAAATTAAAAAAGACCTTTATTAAACCTTCTTCAGGTTTAGTTTCTAATAGTTTCTCATCTAACAATTTAAATGATTCTCAAAAGATACTGAGTAAAATTAGGATTCCGATTTTATATATGTGAATTAGTTTCTGAAAAAGATTATTTTCTAAAAATATATGTTAATTTCTTGGAAAATATTAGATATTTTGTCTTTCTTTATTTTTTTAACAACGGAAAAATTCAATTATATAAAGGCTAAAACCATGTTTTAAATTTTCGCTTTTTCCAAAAAAGTTTAAAAGTAGTATCTGTTGCAAATAAATGATTTCATTAACCCTTTCGAGGGCGGTGGTTTCCTTTCGAAACCACCTGTTAAAGAATTTTTCTCATAGGGAAATTCCCACTGTATGTTAATGTATTTCACAACAATACAATCTCTAATATCCAATAAAGAGACCTAATTGCAGCAGAATTTCTAGTCTTCTTTCCTTATGGATTTATACGCGAATAAATTTAGTTTTCTCAAAGAAAAGAAATCGAACTTTTTCAGTCAATTTCTAAAAAATAGGACTAAGTACCGAGTGAAAACTCATTAAAGTTTTTTCTACATGGTCTTTTCTTTGCAAAATTATCAAAATAAAACAATAACAGATATATGTTACTTATTTCAAATTATTCATGCGGTTTCAGGGATAAACCCCTTTCCCAGGTTTTATGAGGAATGTTTTTTACAATTGCTAAGATAATCAATTTAGAGGTTCATTCAGAGTTATCTCTTCACAATCATTTTGTTTAGATTATGAGAAAAAAAACTTATAAGCGTTTCTGCGCGGTAATAAGAATCTGAGAAAGATTTTCTTCCATAAGTTTTCGAAAAGCTGCATAAAAACTTCCTTACCTTGCTATTCGTTTTACTAATAAGGAATTTAATTGCCAGCTCAAACGAGTTCCCTTCCTACCACCTGCGAGCCCATCTATTGTAAAGCTTATCACCACGAATCTGTCACTGTCAACCAAGTCATCAATGGTGAGGAAAGCATAGGTGAGAAAACACGGATTTACCGCTTACGACTGCAAAATTCAAACCAGGAAAAAACTGGTTGTTTCCATCTTGAAGGCGACACAACGAGAAGAAAAAAAGACGGTTCTGCTGAACTCGGCGTAGATTTTCTTTACTTAAAAAACCGTTTGCGGCGCAAGGAGGGTTAAGAGAATAGGAAATGGTGAGAGTCAATCTGACATTTGGAGAGAATTTTCTCTTTCTAAATATACAATTGAGATCATTTGGAAAAATAGTAATCTCAGTCTACGAGAAAAATCTGAAAGGTACCAAAAAGTTGCGACATATAGTATAGATAATTTCATTCTTTATTGCTTTAAAATAAATATTTAATTTCACATTTTATTAAAGGTACATAAAATAATAAAGGTCATAAACCGAGGCCATTGTAATTCAGTGTAATTAATTTGTTGAACAGAAAAATGCTTCTAAAGGAATATAGCAAATTTTGGTGTAATATTTGATAGCAAGGATATAACGAACTTCTGGATCAGTACGTTAAGGATCATTATAGCAGGGGTTTGAATATATATTTATTTAAATATTAATTTTTTAAAAAAAATGCATTGTCATGTAAAATAAAAGAAATACGATGCAGAATTGGACATATTTATCTAATGCCTTCTTAAATAATATTTTACTTTTTTACAATTTTAGCTTCCGACTTCAATAAACAAAATAAATTGTAATTCTAAATCATTAATACTATATTAGTTGTATTTGCCATTTCACCAGCGAAAAAATTTCAATTATTAAGGATTTCCGAATTAGCCAAACTCCATCATATTGAAATAATTTACAATTATTTCATCTGAATAAACAGATAAAATAAAATCTATGGAACCTGAGTTTCGTCTATGAAACATTCTCATTCGAGCGCCATAACCGTAAAAGACACCTGCTATAAAATGAAAGTAACATTTTTTGTTTTAAACTGCAATTTTGACAGATGTTTCTGGAAATAGATTGTAGGTAGATTTCTTATAGGAAGTCTACCTATTGTATCAAGTTCTCATGACACGTCTCCCAGAAAATATCTGAGAGAACTTCACCAATCATGACCCCTAGAACCCCAAAACTAAACCTCGTTTAAAAGTTAAAGTTGAGCCGTTTTTTAAATACACTGTATATATATATATATATATATATATATATATATATATATATATATATATATATATATATATATATATCAATAGAAAGTCAAAAATGTTAAAATAAATGGAGAAGACTGTAGTAAATCTGTTAAAGCGTATAGATATCATCAGGGTAAGTAAAATCTATACGAACCGTTAAAATTAGTGAAATCAATGTTTTCTGCAGGTAGTGTTGGCATGTATAGCTAAAACACACTGTCCTTTGCTTGAACATTATGATAAACCAAAATTTGAATGAAATACAAATAAAAGAAATGAAATTGCGAACCTAAAACTGAGATGCTACCAACAGGAGACGTGACAAGGAAATAACTGAACGCTCGTAGGGACCGGATGTTTACGAATATATCAAGTTATTTCTGAGGTTAGGGAGTTTCGATGAAGATTGGGGAAATCGGTTGGAAAAGGGATGAAAGCGAACATTGAGAACGATGAAGATTAAAAATGATAAGAAAAGGAAAGGAGTATATTTAAAAAAAAATTAATGCGTAATATAAATATAAGGTGTATATAAAATTAGGGGATGATGATAAAAAAAGGAAAGGAGTGTATTTAAAAGAGTAGGTAATATAAAATTAATGAAAGATGATAAAGAAATGATGTATTTAAAAGAAATAATTAACAACTAAGTGTAATTAAAATTAAAATTGGAAGCAGTAAGTGTTAAGTGTAAGGGTATGAAACCTGTTACACTACACAATGCAATAATCCTCTGTTAGTTTAAGATCGAATCTCTTTAGGTACCTCAAGGAAATGACCACTGGCAGGTGGATGCATTCTCTGGACCAAATTACGGCTATTTATCATATTTTTGGTACAATGTTTCTAACCGATCTGCCAGTCTACCCATTAGCAAACAGCTTACCAAAGAGAGGAGACATGTGGAAGTTGGTTGCTAGGTAACATTTAGGAATGGGGAGGTTGGTTGGCGTTCCATCCGTGGTTGCATCCTTCATTAGGGTGTCTGCTCTTCATTCCTTCTATGACCAAATTACCCAGTCATTGCCTGATTCTCATTTCCTAAGTTCATTTGTACCAAGTTCTTTTTGCTCTTTACATAAGGGTTTTAAGAACTTGGAGGCTATACTCCTGTCCTTCCAGATGTTGACTTTCGTTTTGTGTCAGCCCACTTGATGGCTGCTTTGAGGCTAAATTTCAGCAGGACACAGTATTGGCTGGGCTGAAGCTTGACCTTCAGGTTTTAATGACGACATCGTTTGAAATGGCACAATAAGCACTGCCCGTATGATCGTTTATCTTTCCCAGACTTCCATTGGCGTTCTATTGGATGCCTTGCTCTCCTTGTGATTTCATCTTCCATGTTCAAAGAGTGAAGGATGTATTATTGATGGTAGGGATAACATTCAAAGCTTTCATGGTCGGAGAGGTACCTTCAGCAATCGGATTTTTTCTCTCTCCTGAGCCTACCTTTAGAGATTTGAAGACATTAAACCTTCTATGACCTGGAGACCCACCGTTGGTGTGGTGTTGTACGCCCTGTGATGTTGAGCAGAAACGTTCTTTGGATAGAGGACAGGATTTTCTGTTCTCGGAGGCTGTAATATTGTGGACGCATGCTGCTGGGGCATAGAGGAGTGGGCAAACACTCTCACCACCGTAAGATACGGCTGTAAATAAAGAAAATACATAAACACACTATATAAAAAACATACAAACAACTAATTAAACGCTGTATGCTTGGTACACAAATGAAAAGGAAAAAAATTGAGAAAAAATTAAGAAAGATAATTAATGGCATTTTTGATTTTGCGAAAGATTTTTTAAACCGGACTAGAAAAGAAAAAAGCAACGATAATCGATATTTTCTTGCGATAATGTGAAGTTCATGGTCCGTTAAGAGAAAAAGGTCACTACCCATAGCTTGTCAAATCCATTGTCATAAATGTGGTAGGTTTTAATATATTTATTTGTCTTAATAAGTGTCAAAATGTCTTAAAATATCTGACAATGGAAAAAGTATTTTATTATTATTCTGCTAC
>BGPR01012945.1:0-43217 GCA_013235015.1 Araneus ventricosus | reverse complement strand
AATAGTGAGATAAACAAGAAAGTGTTAAGTGACATTTTGGAAATGCATTAGAAAATAAATCTTTTTAAAACCTACAATACCTGGATTCTTTCTAATTGGCAACCATCTTTGAATAATTATAATTAAGGAAAATATTCTCATCTTAATTCAGCTCAACGTTCGGAAGTAGTGTATTAAAATATGCTGATCCGACTTAATAAGAAGTTACTCCTAAAATGTAAAGATTTTAAAAGATATACATTTCATAAAATTCTGAAAACATATCTGCCCATATCTTTAGTCATATGGAAAGATCTTGAAGAAAGAGTAATGTTTGATGATACTAACTGTATATTCGCTTATGGATTTGAAATCATACAATCATGTGTGCATATAATCCTGATAATATAAGGGTAGCAAAATTATTGCATTGGCTAAGTGTTTCTCCGCACACTAATTGAAAAGGATTGCTCTACCCGCACTCTATGCTTTCTACATGCACAGGCCTAATAAATGACGGACTTGGTAGGGTTTGAACCGTAGAAAACTGCCAATGTCCCTTCTGGGGCGCAAATAAACACTCAATAAATACTAGTAAGCAAGGAAGACACTCCGCTGAATGAAGTACCATAAAACAACTATCTATCGCATCTACTGATACTGAAATAATGAATCTCTGTAAAGTGTATCTAAGTCCCTCAAGAAAGCAAAGGAGTATCTCCAAATAAATTCTAAATAAAATTATAAAGTTATAAAGATGGAAATTTCCTTCATTCTTCCTATATTTAAAGTATTTAGTGTTTCCAGTCACATAGATTTATATAAGTGATTTTGAAATTCTGATAAAATTAATAAAAATGAACCACAAACTACTATTAATAAAAATGAGTTATAAACTCTCTCAAGTTACAAACAGTACGTGTTAGTTTTAGGAAACATAAACTTATCGAAAATATATTGTTTAGGACAGTTTGATTAATAACTTTGCTCAAAATTTCCCCTAAAATAACACTTATACATTCTAGAATAAGAAGATGCAATGAATAACATCCTTGAGATCTAGTTTACTTTTCAGAAAACAAATAAAAAGCTGAAATGAAACAAGATATAATCATCATTGATAGATTATCTTCCATCTTGTTGCTTGGAAATATAACATTTTGATGGCTTATACCTTATTCTTTAATTTATAGAGTAAGGCTATTCAAAGTCAAAGGTTATCTTTTCAAAACATGAGTTCTGAGATGGAAAAAAGAAAGTATTTTCCCAGTTTTATAGTAAGGAGGAAAAACTTTCTCATCCCAATCGAGATTTATCTACTTCACAAGAGGCGATATCGTAAAACAGGGATACGAATCTATCTGAATAGTAAATGAACCCTCCCATGTCTAAGCTTCAGGACAGAAATGAAATTCTAACACTTTTGAGGAATGGCATCTTTTCAAAGAAAAAGTTCCTCTGACATAGCATCTGTACCGACCATAAGACAACAGTTAAGCAACACAGATAACTTAACTTCCAGATGCCATTCATATGCTTAAAACATCATAATTTCTGCCGTGTTACATTTTTATGCAACGTGTCATATAGAGAAGGGTGCCATATGATACGTAGAGATATGAACACCAATCCTTTCATTTACCGCATAAAAACCAATATTACTATGAGACAGAAGCAATGAAACTGCGATTTAACAAGAAATCACAGATAACTTTTGTTCTTAAGCCCATGATCGTACAAAGGGTCTTTCCTCCCTACAAAAAAAAAATCTTGATGTAAAACTCTGAGATTACTGAATTTGAAAGATATTTTATATCTATATTTATGTTTATGTTCGTTCAGCTGACATTCTCGAACTTTTCAAAAAACAAAAAGTTTTGCTTCTTTAGTAAAAGTGTGCAAAATTTCCTTTTCTCTCAGTCTAGGATACGTCATATTTCCTTTTTGTTATAAATAACTTGTTTGTGAGTGCAAAGAAATTAATTGCTTAGTTTGAAATCTGGTTTCTCCTTCTACAGCGATCGTCAAAAAACTCCCTTACAACTATCTTTTTAATTTGTTATGATTGTTATTACCTGCTTCTCAAACTGAAATCCGGGATCAAATTCGCATTCCCATACGTCGTAATCGGTTATCCAAGATTTAATATACTTTGTTGATCCTGCAATATGAATGCATTTACTAAAATACCAAATATTGAAACCCAGTTACCGCAAATTTGTATCTAACACGTATCCAGAGCTTAGCAACTTTTGTTCTTTAAAAAAGAAAGTGAAGAGTTCCTAAATATCGCATGGGCTCATAATTTCTGATTTCAATTTTTCTACATAATCTTGCAACAATTTTAATCCTTCAAAGGCAATTTGAAATCTTTCTAAGTATCAAAATTCATTAAATCATTGCTGTTTTTCTAGAGCTGCAGTATTTTGTCTGGCATTCAATTCCTTTTAGATAAAAGGAAAGGAATAGGAATGCAATATCTATTGCATTCCTATAGAAGTATTTTTTTATCTGAACATTCAAAAAATTGCTTTCGTAGTTACCACTAGAAATTAATAAAGAACTTAAACAATACTTTAAATTATTGGCTGTGGAGAACGGAAACCCGAGTCAAGGCTTCGGGATCGGAGAATTGCGGGTTCCAGACCCGATTTCATCAAAGCTCAGTCGCCCAGATTTAATAAGCACCATATTGCCTGGTGCATATTAAATCTGTCATTGATCAATCCTCCTCCCACTAATGTGATTTGGAGATTCAGAGAAAACTATGAGGTCCATCGCCGAATAGTTCTCATGTAGTTTAAAGTGAACGGGACATTGATATAATAAAAACCAAACTTTAATTTTTTTAAAAAACTACTAGTTTTCAAATTTTTTGAAGTTGGTACATTTATTTAAAAAGCAATTGACCAGAAATATTAATTCTGAAAACTGCAGATTTAACTTCTCTGGTGGAAAGCAGTTGAACTAATGTTATGAATTTGCGTTATAGTAGCATATTACGTTATAGAATCATAATTAAAGTAGATACATAATTAAAACTTCCAATCATCGTATTTCCTTCTTTTTTTCCTTCCCCAATATTACCCATAATCTTCTTTATATATTCTTTTATTTAAAATAAAATATTGAGTTCTGTGTAATATCATTTGGGTATCCAGTTACTTCAAAGCTGAGGGTGGGGGGGGGGGGCATAAAGATTTGCTTAATTTGCATTATATTCGTATTACATAGAAACATATTTCTTTAAATTTACATATCAAGCCTACATCTTTGTTTATTAAAAAAGCACTGAATATTTATAATATAATTCTAGTATTATATTAAGAATGCTTTTTTTAAAAAACTTTGGCATTGGAACCAGGGCAAATACTTATAAGTTACATAAAATGATGTTTCAAGTAGCGACAATCATTATTTTTTTCTTAACTGAAGTTTCTGAAATGAAACAAAAATAATCTAATAAATTATTTCCAACGTAATTAATTTATTCTTCCAAAACCCTTCAGACATCAGATATTCATGAGAAAATGTTTTCTGTGAGAAAAGTTTGTCACACATATAAATGATTTGAAAGCTATTCTGAGATCATGACAAGAGTTGCCTTTACTCAGCGGGACAGAAGTTGATCAAAACACCTCTGGGATATGTTTTCGAATTAGCCAGATAAAACGTGATTTTTGTGAGAAGCAGCTAAAAAGATGATCTAGAATGAGTATAAATAAAGGATAAAATTCAACAGACTTATCAGACATCTGAAACGTAACAACGTAAGTACTATTCGTTCCCATTTTTTGCATGTGCGTAGAAATACTTTCTAAAATTCCAGATATTCGTTTACGAAAAATTGCTTGTTTTATATTCTTTCCTGAGATTTTTTCGTGTTTGTAGAGATAGAATTTTGCGATTGAATTTTCAGTCATTTCCTGATATCAAGAGTGCTGAAATTTTGTACAATTATATGATACCTATAACAATAAAAAATGTCAATATTATTAGAACTAATTTAAAACATTTTTAAAAAATCGATAAATTTCAAATAAATTTTAATTCCATGTGAGAGGCGCCATCTGGTAGTGAATTAGAGAAAAATTATTTGATCTTAACAAAAAATATTTATGATAGTGAATTATGAAATATATTAAAGAATTAAAAAGTAGAAAATAACTTTTAGTCAAAAACCTGGAGTTCAAAAGAAGACTGTAAAAGGGTGAATCGCCTAAAATACTAATATAATAAATTTGAACCATAATGAATATCATAAGTAAAAAAATCCTAAAATACAGTTTAAAGGCCTCATAAAATTTAAATTTATTTACGGTATTGTCACGTTTTGACGATTTTGTTTTCACCTCCAAATTTTTGGTGACAATATTATTTTCTACTTTTTAGTATGCGTGGTTTAAAAGTGTGTTTTCAAAAACATTTTCGTGTTTATTATTTTATAAATATTCCTTATTCCCTAATTTGAGCTGCAATATTAAATTTGACTCTGTGCATAAATGTTCTAATACCTTTGAAACAGTAGCAAGTTTCTTTGTTTGTTCTCATTTTCTTATCCTGCTTGATGGTTATTTCACAAAGAAAAAAATAGCTTTCACAAGAATATCAAAACTCTGTTATTTACCTACATTTCAGAACATAAAGAAAGCCAAATTTCAATTTAATTAATGAATATAATGTGAAGCACGATTCTGAGGTGAAATATGGTCATTTATCACCAGATGTTTAATATTATTTATTACTACAGTCCAACCTCAAAAATCCGGATTTCTAAAATCCGGATACCTCCGAAAACCGGACGATTTTTTTTTAAATTCATGACGAGAAAAAAATGAGCTAAATAAATTTTGAACCAGAAAGCTGGAAGCAAGATGCGGAAATTCCAGTCATTCTATTCATTTTAAACTATTTTTTTGTCTTTGTATCATTTTTTAATGTCTCTTTATGTTTTTATTGTTTGAAACGTGTTTTTATATGGAGTTGTTGGAATTGACGTCAACGTGTAGATAGCATATGTCTCGATTGGTTGCGCATGAGCAAACGTCAGAGGCGTTACCAAGGCAACCATTTGCCGTTGCCTTGCGACTCCCGGGTCTGTTCTGAAGACGTCTGCACATGCGCACTTAATTGTGATATAGCTTACCTACACGGTGACATCAGAACTTTGACATCTCTATTGGTTTAAGTAAGATATCTAAAATCCGGAAATTTCCGAAATCCGGACCATCTAAACCCCCGAACCGTCCGGATTTTCGAGTTTGTACTGTATTTCAGTCATTGGTTTCTATATGTTTTCAAATGCATGCCACCGAGGTATGGTACTCACATTACACATTTTTTCTGCCAACAGGAATATCTAAATTCTAACCACTGTTGATATTTTCTGCTTTCTCCACATAAAACGTTTAAGGCATATTTGGCGTCGGAGTAATATTATGCAAAACCTATAAACAGAAAACCTTAAAATCATCTGCTCTTAAACAGTCAACGTGATAGTCATCACAATAATCACATGTTATCTGAATTATAATTTCTTCTGTCAATTATTTAATTTCAAGACTCTTTTAATTTCAATAAAATCATATTTGTTTCCGTGGCAATCTTCCTACGTCAAAGTTTTGCAGTATTACTTTAAATAAATTTGGAGTATGGAGATTTACGTCTAAAATTTCATTGAATATTTGTGTTTCTAAAACTGCAATTATTTGTGTAATATTTATTCTTTTAAGTAAGTCATTTTCCCAGTTTCTTTCTTCGTTTCCTTTTAATACAAATATTCGTGTCTAGATTAAGCTAATTGAAATTGGAGGTTCAAAGCTGAAAGTAAGTGGATAATACTTCTCAACACAAAAGTTTAAGTTGCAAAAAAAGTTTAACTGTTTCATGCATAAAAGCTATAAAAATTTAAGAATGAAAACTTAATTGCTTTATAAAATAATGTTGTTTATCATATCAGCATGCATTTTCAAGCACACTGTTTTTTTACTATTCGCTATTGAATATTTAGCAGTTAAAATAATTTTACAAAGGTCTTATGAATAAAACTTATGTATATTTAAATGGATTATTCAGGTAAAATATTTTTGGTCAAAGGAATGCAGATATTCGTCATACATTTTTTGAACTTTGGGGTTTTTTTGTCATTGACAATTCAGTGCTAAGATTTTGATATTCAGATTTTTGTAATTTTTAAAAAATTATGCAAATCCTTTAGTATCTTCTTCTATAATTCGTCTAGTCAAACAAATTCTAGAAACTTAGTTGCGTTTAATGACAATAAATGATTTTTCATTACAATACCTGAATCACTAAAAGAAAAATTAACAAAAGTGTTAATCCTAGTTTGTTTCCAAAATCTACTTAATCCCTTGGCGTTTAGATATGTTTTATGAATATCTCATGTATATTTAAACTTTATTTAACACAACAATAAAAAAATTATATAAGGTTATAAGCGGGAAGTTTAAAATAGAAACAAAATAAAATGCAATTAATTAAAGACACACACAAAAGAAACACAATAATTCCAATTGAAACCAAATAAATGTAGGAGAAATTGAGAAAAGTATTTTTAAAATTGCCCATAATTTTATTACTGTTTTTGGTTTCAGAGAAAGATGAATCCTTCGCCATTAGCATACTTCCTGGTCATGTTCCTGGCGGTCGTGAGTGCCAGTGTGGACCGAGAAGCCAAGAGGAGCTTTTCGGACCTTGGCTGCATGGGCGTCTATGATAAAGCCAAGTTCGCCAGGTTAGACAGAATGTGCGAGGAATGCTACCAACTCTTCAGAGAGTCAGACGTCCACACATCATGCAGGTACCTATGTTTAGCCTTATTTGGTAGTTGATATTCAGGCGGTTTTGGTACTGAAAATTGATTGCATTATTCCTTGAAGTTTTTGCGCAGTTAAAAATCTGTAAATAGAGCATAATCAGTTACATACCTGCAATGGCCTTAAGTTTTGAAATCATAATTTTGACAATAAAATATTTCCTAAATCTTTTAAACATAATTCTTAAACTCGTATGTTTTGCGTTTTGAAATTGTTTTGTAAATTGAATTCGGTGAGAATTGTATGAAGATGCTTTAAATATTTCTTTGTATACTCATTTCATACATTCTCATACATTCTTTTTACTAATAGGGTACGAACAATTAAAAAATTCATAGAATACTGTGTAAAAAATCTTATTGAAATAACTTTTCTTGATCGTAGCATTCTTTTAATTTGAAAATAATAAACATAATTTCCATGAAATATCCTTTTCTATTATATTAACGCTTAGACAACTTTTTAAAATAAAGCATTTACGTCTTTCTTCTTTAATCACTTTACTTTTAAATATTTTTCCTACTTCAAGTAATTTTTCAATGAATTGTATAGTAAAATTTTTAATAAAATGAATTCAGATTTTGCTAAATTTGTTTTTGAAACACAAAATATAACTGCTGGAATCTGCATCATAGAAATGTACAAACTGAAATAAGCAGTCATGACTATCGCAAAATTCATGAATGTTCAAATATAAGAATTATACGGACATTAATATAAAATTTTGATGAATGTGATAGAATTCATTTCTTCTTATTAAATAAATTTCGTCATTTGGCAATGTGACATAATAGAAGATTCATCGTGATCTAACTTGCGTAAAACACAAGTATTTGTTCAGTTTTATTTGTTGGGTCATCATTGGTAATAAAATAACTGAAAAATTACGGCAATGAAAAATATTAGGTTTAAATAATTACATGAAATTCGACTATATATAGTGAAATCTATTCATGTTATGGCTTAATTGCGCAAAATGCAATAAAACCTTTAACTAGTAAGAAAGTAAAATCTATTCCATGTAAATGTCTCCAGTTTATTCTACAAGTAGTCTTCTTTTAATAGCAGTATAATTCATACTTATCTTGATAAAATGTCTATAAAGTGGGATATATGATCTTAAAAATATGATTATCTAAAAAACTTAATATTCATAAGTTTTTTCAGATGGTATTTAGTATGCAGCAAAGAATTTCAAAGCTATAAATCAACAGTACAGAACGCCGCCCCATGTTCCCGTGCCTGATGCCATTCCGGCAACCGAACCGGTTGGATGGACAATCAACAGTTCAGTGTATCCATTTAGCTATTAATCGCAGCTTAATAAAAATGCGTTCTCTTAAATGATTTTTTCTTGTTTCAGAGCTTGAAATAAATTGGTTTCTATAATCTCTTGTTATTCGACATTTAATGTTTTCCGTCACAAATTATAACAATTTTCAAATTTCTTAACACAACATCTAAAACTAATAGATACAAATGTGAAACCTTGAGAGATTCATTTCCTTTTTAAGATCATAATTAATTTCTTTATCTTCTCTCAGATCCAACTGCTTCAAAAATGAATATTTCACTGGATGCGTTGATGCCCTTCTGCTTCGAAAAGACCAGCAGAGATTGGATTATATGGTAGAACAACTCTATGGACGTCGAAGATAAAGAACTACTCGACAGCCGGACTGAATGAATACAACTGCCCTGTATCTTTTAATGTTTCAATAAAATCATCTTTGTTCGCAATGTATGTATAAAGCAATATGTGTATCTTTTTACTTATACAGAGTCTCGTAAAAAGTAGAGAAGACAAGGAAATAATTCTGCAACGTTTCAGACAATATTTTGCTGATCACTGACCTGTATTACACTTTAACTATGATCGTGTTTAAAACAGAAGAAATGAGCAAAAAGTTCTGATGTCTTTTAGTCAACAATGTGTAAACGCACAAAGTATTGTAAAAAAAAGAAATAATTTCAAATATGCAATCAGTTGAATATTCCGCCTATATTTATAGACTCGAAATATTTTTCGTGGATCACAGATAATTGAATGTCATGTTTAGAAGTGTGCCATTTTAGGAGTTTATAATAAATATAAAAAAACTTCTATCGATTAAAAATATGCATAAAATAATAGAAATTGGTTGTGCAGTGCGTTGAAATGGAAGATCAATTTTGGGGTTCACGGATAAACAAAGAACCACTTTTTATGTAGGTTAAATGTTGGTAGTTGTTCTAATATCTTTCTAATGATTTGATGTCGAAGTTTAGAGAGCGGAAATGCCTACTTGGGTCGTTTGCCTTTGAATAAAAATTCACTTAAAAAGTCATCTAACAGAATCAAAATTTGGCTAATTTAAAAAATCAAATTCTGAGTAATTATTTCATATTTGAACAATTTCCTCGACATGTAAGTAAATAACCTGTTTGAATAATATCTACTGTAGAAATTAGATGCTCTATCTACATTTGATTTTCAACTTTTATGATTTAGAGCATTTCATTTCTAAAAATTATCTTAAAGTTAGCTTTAAAATTTTTCCCATCAAACACGGTAAAAATCAAAGCTTAAAAATCAAGTATGGGTTAAATTGCATTACGCATATTGTCCTACATACGAATTAAAAGTTTTATCTTTTAAGAAAGGAAGAGGAGAATTAAACGTTTTGTCTTTTAAGAAAGGAAGAGGATTTCCTATTTATATTGTTATTTAGGAAATTTTTATTTAATCTATTATCTAAAATATTTGACAGCATAATACAAAGGGAACGTCATTTTTGACCACAAGTAATACTTGACATCTTTTTGGGATAGTATACGAGAAAATCTAGTGAAGAATACTTGCGATTTTTTCAAATATTTTTTTATTTAATACAGAATTTTACAAAGAGAAATGCATAAATTTATTCAACTTGTGGCCTATTTTTAATCTAGATTTTAATTTTAATTATCCTTAAAATTTTATCATTTAAACTTTTAAATCTTCTATGCCTAAGAAACCACCTTTTAATGAAATTTACGCAATAAAAACATGACTCAGAAAATACATTCGTGATAATGAAAGACGTCCCTTTGAAAAATATACCCGAAATAAATTTAATGAAAACAATTTTTAAAACTCACTTTTATTAGTGTGATAAAAAAATAAAAGCTTCTTAGCTTCTATTATTATTATTATTTTATATTTTTATTTTCTACATTTTAGTCTTTAATTCATTATTATAAATAATTTGAAGCCAATTTTTTCTAAAATTCACCACCAAGTGACGACAGTAGTACGGAATCAAAATTTAATTGATTAATCGTTTGATTGATAATTAAATTCTGAAAATCTTAAAAAGCATTTTGTCATACAGGTGAAATTTCAAACCTTTAGGGCATTAGGAAGAGAATGAAAAATTCTACCACAAAATTCCATCTTTACAGACATGAAACAAGTCAAGTTAAATAAAAGTGTATAATTAAAAGTACAAATGTACTCATGACTTTTCAAGATGTCTTCATAGCATATAAATTTTACAGTACACTCTCATAAACAACAGACTATTTGCATAAATAAAGTTCATAAATTAAAATCATCAGTGAAAATAAAGCAGTACATTTGAAACTCTCTGAAGTAACTGTTTCCCCAATTTTAAACAGATCAAACTATTTTCAAAGAACTGAAAAACTATTGAAGTTTTGATTAAAAAGCTGTGACATAGGAATATTCTAGTTTTCAAGGAAGTATGAATAATGAACAATGAATCCAGCTTTAGGAAACAAAAATCAGTTTTCAACAAGTGCAGTATCTAAATGGGATTTACAAGTTTGTAATAAACATAAACTGAATCACCCCGCAGTGCCGTAGCATCCGGATAAAACTGAATGACAGCCACTGCAATAGCTCCAATATAGAGGCCAGAGTCCTAGTAGCCATCACAAGCCACGGCCTGACCCCTCCCGAAGGAGGTACGTACTATCACTGGAGGGAGGATTCAATCCCCGCCATTATTGTGACACACCAGGACCGAGAACCCGCTTACTTATCCGGCGGCTTCTCATGTCCACGTACTCGTAGTGACCCCTCAGGTGAGAGACAAGTTTGTAATAGCATGCAAAGAGCTAAATGCTTGTTTAACCCCTTAAACTTCGCGTCCGTCATATTGGCATACATCGAATTATTGCCTTTTTTAGGCTTATAAACTAAAATTTAATCATTAATTAGCTTTATAATTTGACACAAAAATTACATAATATCCATAAGCATCTCAAGTATTCTATGCCTTGATGAATGCCTTAGATGAATAAAAACGACAACCCCTTTCCAAAACAGGAGGGGTCATCTTATTAGACATCAAAGAAAAAGCGACTCTTAAGGGTTTAATACTGGGCATCTCGTGTATTATTTGGAAAAATACGACAAATAAGCATCTATAAAAGTTGGGCACTTATTTTCATATGAATGGTACATGAATTGGTACTTGGAAAACACATCGAAGAATCTGTATTATGATTTGTAAACAGAAGCAATGTACACCTTGTATTTAAAAGAATTATATGGCAGTAAAAGGTATATAATAACCTCATTCTAATCATCTAACATTCTTTTACTTTTCATCTGTAGATTTAAAATTTTATATATTAATCTTTCACAAATCTCGTGCAAACTGTTACTGAATGTGGAATACTGCATGCATGCAAAGTAACGAAATTTCATTCAGGTTTGATTATTTAGTATTCAGCTACATATAATAACAAATGATTTTATGTGACGCATTTATTACGTGTATCACTAGCATTAAGGACAGAACGGTTGGATTCAGTTTGTTTGTTTCCAGTTACATAAGTAAAGAAAGATTGCTGAGAGTTATTGAAGTATCATAAATTTGATAGTATGTCTAAAGCAGTGATTCTCAATCTGCAGATAATTTTATTTTTCACCAAATTTAATTATATGTAGTCTTTTGCATGAGTGTTTGAAGTTTATTTAACTTTGCACAAACTACACAAACTTATGTGCAGTTTACAGTAATTTACCCAATTCCATAAACTGCTGATCGGTTGACTGCATAGTTACATTCATTAGTAGCTAAGTTCTAAGTAGATCTCAACTGTGAAAACAGTTTTTCAAAAATCATAACTACTAAACACCTAACACTGATGCATAAAAGAACAATGAAAGATTTAACATTTTAAAGGGTGATTTAAAAATATGTAGCAAAATTGAGAAAGGTAGTTCAAGGAGGTGAAATAAGCACATTTTGTAAAGGAATATGTGTGCGAAAAAGGAGGGTACATCTCGCACGTAAAAAAGGGTACAATGGTTAGTGAAAAAGACAGATAAAGTAAAAAAACAAATATTTTAAAGATTGAACTTTCTATAGTGGGTGCCAGAAAGTGCTCCCACAAACTGTAACAAATAATTCATACCGCCTGACATGGATGGGTATACAACAACAAAGATCTCTCTGGCATTTTAATCCCAATTTCAGCAGCAACTAATAGTCTGGCCTAAATTTTCTTCGGATGCGATGGAAATTTTATAGACCATTTTTTTAATGTGCTCCCAGATGCAGAAACCAATGCATGTCAAATATGGTGATCATGTACAAAACCCATTTTAAAAAAACTGTCCCATAATGTTTTCTCTTCGTTCTTAAGTAAATCGGCAGATTTCAATGTAGTATCCAACAGATTACGTATATTTCTTTAGAACTTTTCTGCTATATTGGTTGTCCATAGTTAAAACGAACCAAGTCCATGTTTTGCCCAATTTTGCACTAACACTGTCATGGTAGTGTAGAAATGTTATATTTTCTGCCTAATAAAGATTCATGTCCATAGTTCAATTTGTATTCAACAGGCAGCAAGAACAATCAAAGGCCATTGTTATTTTAAACTAGAAAATCACCCGTCATGGTATGACGGGTACAAATTGCTTCTTCATTCGAGAGATTTCCCGTCAAATTTGACGTGTATAAATAGATATATATGAGAAAGAAATGTTTAACATTGATTGAAAACGAATAAAATAAACATATGTTTTATGACAGGAAATATTTCTTATTTACATATTTCTTTATTCAAAAAGCCTCTTTTTAAACAACATTCCGTGTGATGTATTTTTCGTTGTTTAACAATTTTATTACAATTCAATAACAATGAAATTCTCAGCTTGTCAAAAATAAGTCAAAAGTTAAAATTTCAAAGTAATTCTTTTTCGAAATTCTAATCAAAACAAATCACTTCTCTGCTTGTCAAACAATGCCAAAAAAATCATCAAATTAGATCATCACGATTGCAATAAATTATGAGATGCATCGTGGCGCCCAAACTATATCACGCGCATGATATACCAGTGACGTAATTTACTACTTTCTATTAAAAAACGGAAATTAATTTGAAATATATGATTAATATAATTTAAAATTTCTCGGGAACTATTGATCATAGCTATATAAATTTTATATCAATCGATAGAAAATTTTATTTCGCTATTTTAGAGCCATTAAATTTGAAATTAGAACGATAATTACTCTTTTAAATTTAAAATTACTGAAATTTAGGTTATCTAACAATGAAATAATGCTGTTTAACGACTCGCAGTGCTATGGCGCGAGTTTTATTGTTCGAGACGTCAGCGCGTTACCGAGAGACATATCTGGGCTATTATGTTAATAATGCAGCCGATCAACTTTGAGAGCTGCTTTCTCAGAAATGAATCTCATGGACTTGGTTCACTTTAAATCCGAACCCTCCATATGTGTATAGGTTTTAAAAATTGGAAAGCCACATTGAGAGGAAATGTAGGAAAATTATTTGCTCTCTTACCCCTATAAGAATGGGGGGTAACAATTTTTCCTTGGACGAGTCGTGTCTATTAAGTGTAAAAATTGCCTGCATTGAGAATTTTCACCACTGCTGGAATTTTAATTGATTTTGTAAGAGATAGGTCGAAATAAGCTTTTCATTCGAAGCATATTATTTCTCCATAGTCTTCAAAATATGCAGAACAAAAAAAAACAGTTGGTTCAATTCTTGCAATAAGCAACTGTCGATTAAATTCACGCCTAGCATCATTCGCTGGAACAATGTATGAAGGGAGAATTGAAATCTTTAGTCTTCAATTGATAATACATTATTATAAATCACAACAGCCACTCTCACCGCTCTCCGGGCTGGTTCGAGGCTCTCAGCCACTACTTTTTCACACATATACTTTGTAGACAACAGATTGCTTTAAAATTGTAAAATCTTTCAATAAACCCTTTCTAGTTGTAACGTTTTGTATAACTTTCTCACGAATTTCGGCATGAAAGTCTTCAGATCCATAAATACAGAATAATATCGCCTAAATAAACCGTTTCCATCATCTACAAAAGGCATTTTATAATATTTTTGACACGCCATTTTGATGGAACTGCTGGGTTTATTGATGAAAACAAAATATCATCGCAAAATTAAAATGCTTATTCCAGAAACAACTTCATTCTCTTATTTAACAAAGCTGCATTCCTTAAAAGTTTTTAACAACAACTAATTTTCTTGTTGACAATCTAATAATAATAAATTTATAAAAGAAACAAAATCGTTTGATTTTGTTTCTAAAATTTTAAATTAAAAAATTAAATTTAAATTTAATTAATTTAAATTTATTTAATTTAAAATTTTAAATTAAATATTAACTAAATCAAAGAAAATAATATTTATAGATATGTCTTAATAAAATCGTCTGCTATTAAAACAAAATTATAGAGATGTTTTAACAAAATCGTCTGCTATTAAAGTTAAATTAAATTGGAATGAAATGCATAGAAATGAATTACACTTACGAAAATAAAGCGGAACATTCTGATTCCTTGGTTATTTGAAAGAATTGACGTAATAAATTGGCGAAATCAGTCCAGTTTTGGGGGATCGGGAACGCGGTACTATTTTGCAAATAAATCTACGTTATTTCCGTTAAAATATTCCGTTTATTTTGTAATATCTCTCGAAAATTAAGGGTGCTGGGCGGGAGACGACCCTTGATGATATATCAAGAGGTCATAAGCTTTCATATGAAATAAAATTTGTCGAAATCCGTTAGGTGGTTGAGGCTGGTGAACTGTCTAAAGGTTTTTCCCCATAAAGAATGTATGCTGGGGAATGTTTTTTTGATTTCGTTAGAAATTGGGTGTTTGGGGCAGGCCACGTTGATGACATATCTAAACGTCATAAGCTTTCATATGAAATAAAAAATTTCGAAATCAGTCGAGTGGTTGGGGCTTACGAAATGTCTGAAGGTTTTATCAAATTAATTTAAATATATAGATGGCATCTTAAAATCAATTTTTTTCTCAAATTTACTACCAAGTAGAGTCGCTCATATTGAAACAAAATTTATTTACATTAATTAATTATCTGATAATTAAGTGTTTGAAATGTTCAAATAATGTATTGTCATGAAGAATACAGAAGTCTAGAAAATTTGAAAACTTTATAACGTGAGGAAGTGTGTAAAAAGTCGAATGGAAAATTACATCTTTTCGAACATAAAATAAAAGTGTGTAAAACTGAAATGGGAGTCGACTATTTAAATATCTTCTAAAGGAAACGCCATTGTTCTATTCTGAAACTATCCAAACTCGAATTAGAAGCGCATTACTTTTAGAGCTGGGTTTAAAAATTCGAATAACTTTTGAAGGAATTATTTTGTTTCATATTCCAAATTAAAAAGTTTAACTCATGTCAAAATTTCGGTGTATTAATAAATCGTTGTCCAGTTTGGATTTTAGATGTGTAAGGAAATCAAAGCAACCACCCGAAGTCAAGAAGAACCCTTATAAAATTCTTTTTAATTGAAATCTAAACTTGCAATCAGAAATTTTTAAAACTAATTTTGGAAATGTGTATTTATCTAATCTTTTTTAATTATAAAAAGTAATTAAAAAGTCTGAAGAAGGTTAAACACACAGCCATTTCAACAGATTCCATAAGGATTCTTTGTCTGCTGTACATATCTGACTTTCTATTTAGAGTCTGTAAATTAAGTATATTTTCTTCTGAAACTTTCAAGATGGATATACTCTAGAAAAGTTTGGAATACCAGGAAATGGACAAGACAGGGAATACGACTATTAAGTATATAGTTTTAAATATTTTGTAACTTCTACTTATCTAGATATCAAATTTCTAAGGTAAAGCTTATGATTCGAACGAAAAGTTTAGATGGTAAAGATAGTTTGAATAATAGCGACAGAACGTACAGTTTCGACGGATTGATATCTTAGGTGACGCATGGTCATATTTTGAAGTAACACGAAAACTATTTTGGAATGTCTTTCATAGTTTTGAATCTATGGTCAGAGAGTCAATAAAGGAATTATCCTAAAAAATAAAATGAGGCATTGTTAATATATTGTTTTAAGAAAGAATCTCACTGTCTTTCTGATCTTCGAAACGTGTTTTGAAAGGAAAATGCATTTAATAATTTCATTATGTTCTTAAAATCGTAAATACTTGGAATTGTTCACCAAATTTTTAATTTCAGGATTTCATAGGAGAGGAAATCCTAGTTTTCTGGCAACTGTAAAAAATAACGTGTTCTTCTTGAAATAGCCCTGTCTTAAGTTCAGAAAAACTGTTAAACTTTCTGTAGTTGATTTATTTTCTCATTTATAATAGTTCTATAAATTTTCAGCAGCATTTCCAAAAGCCTTTATCTGTGTACATATCATCTCATAATTTGATTTAGAAGTTAAATTGTAAATGCTGGATTTTATTCATAAGGTTTGATAGTTAAAGAAATTTCCCAAGAACAGCAATAACAATGAAATCTTACAAGTAATAATATCAAAGCTGAAAACTGCAACCGGTTTATTAATTTAATTTATAAAATACAAGCGAAGCTAGCTCATCTCATATGGTCTATTCATCCAATGAATCTTCATCTTCTTTTACCGTACAGTAGATCCACCATGGTGTCCAATCTTTGCTGGTCTTTTCGCAGCAGCAAGGCATCAACGCATCCGGCGAAGTATTCATTTTTGAAGCAGTTTGATCTAAAATCAAATAAAGATGTTTAAAGTCTTGAAACATATTTTGAATCTATCTGTTGGGTAAAAGAGTGTTTGTCGAAAGAACGCAGCAGCATTAATCAGCTTGTGTTGTCGAAATTAGGCATTTTAAAAAGTTAAACTCATCAAACCAAATTAATCACTATTTTAAATTTTACAATAAAATAAAATAAATAAACAGTGATTTATTAAACTTAAAATAATGATTTATTTTATTTCATAATAAAACTTAAAGTTTTATAATAAAATAAAATAAATCACTATTTTAAGTTTTCTAATAAAATTCATAGTAAATCGTTTGTGAATTAAATTAATCATTTTAAATAATAAAATCGCCCAGAAAAAAGGAAAAAAAGTAAGGGAAAATATAATTTCAATTCATAACTCTGAAAGTTTTGCATCAAATGAATCCTATTCTTATAGTTCATTTTTTCTCCACAAAATATAGGAATCAACAAAAAAATAAGTTCTTTCGAAATTATTAAAATCAACTACAAGTAGATAAAAATATATATAATTTTAATTATAAATTATTCTTTAGTATTTATCAATTTCTTTTATGATGAAATATGAGGCAAGATGGAGAGAAGTGATCGCTTAATAATTGCGCAAATCACACTGCCAGCCTGTGTAGCCATGTTTATCGAAATTATCACGTTTTGGTATAAAATTAAAACACGTGAATGTTAAATTATAAATAATATTAAATTAACATGAAATTGTAGTTGGAAGAAGAAAATTCCAGGTTATCACTCCCAAGATGAATTTTAAAGAGCGCTTATTTTTAATCTAACTTTATAAAGTTGGTTAGGATGTTGTACATAACCTTATGATAATTTTAAAATACACCATAAAGTAAATTCCTTGATTAGGTTGTAATCATCGAATTGAAATTTGTATCTGCAAGTAATCATCTATAAAGTAGTATCAAAAACGGTTGCCTTTTCCCAATTCTTTACTTCTTTTTATCAATATAATTAAACATATTTGGTTAAGGGAAATTTAGAAAGGTAACTATTTTCAAGCAGCCTTTTTTCCTATTTACTCTTTTATTCCTGCTATTGCCTCTAATTTTTAATACACTGTATATTAAGAGGTCAAATTAAGCAGTTAAAAGTGAAAACGGGCCACTTTTCAGTAGCCTGTCGTACACTAGCCGTCCTCTAGACATGTCTCTTCAATGCGCCGCTAGTGTGAAGATGCTGCAGCTTGTGTGAAGATGCTGTCACACCTTGCATTTTTAGAAACAACAGCAACCTTTCATAGAAAATGACATCATGTTGGCATCGACAATACAAAGTAATTCAAAATGATTACCGAGAATAAATATAACTATTTAATCAACAATGATACAAAGATTACTCAGATTAGTAGAAGGAAGTCCAAAATTTGCTTCACATACTTTTGTGATTACCCTAGGACACATGGATAACATCTACTCGGTAGTCTATTTCGCGTCGTACATTCTACAGGTTGATATCAGCACATTCGAATCGTTGTTTTTTTTAAAATTTGTTGCTTCCAACTGGGTTTATTGGTCAATTTCCGAAAACTGCATTCAAAAGACTGATTATCTCTCAAACCGTTTTGCGATTAAATTTGTGGTCAGACTCCATTTTCCCTTTGGTTGGTGTACGTTGCTGATCTGTAACTAGTATCTAAAGTCGCATGACTGTATCACTGAAAAAAGCTTTTCTGAGCTGTAATGATAAAAAGACTTTTCTAAAATTCCAACACACAGAACGCTTTCTGTACGAGAGTTGCCACTTTTTACTTTGACAACACACATGTGCCGGATGAATGCTCTTCAGCTAACGAAACATTGAACTTCCTTCTCCAATCTCTTATCTTTGCATCATTTTTCATTAACTAGTTATAATTGCTTGTAATCTAGGCAATCCCTTTGTATTACCCTGTATTAATTACTCCAAGTTGATGTTCTAAATTACTTAACAGAAATAAATTAAGGAACTCGAATTTGGATTTCTTTTGTTATCGGAAACTGTCTGCCGCATATTCTTTCAAGCGGCACACTCTCTAATGTAAACTCCAATTATTTCCATTACTGTTCCTATTGAATGCTCGTCGACATTTTTCGGACTACAAATAGAACACTCACCTGCATGAAGTGAGGACGACTGATTCTCTGAAGAGGTGGTAGCACTCTTCGCACACTCTGTCCAGCCTGGCGAACTTGGCTTTGTCGTAGACTCCCATGCAGCCAAGGTCCGAGAAACTTCGTTTCGAATCTCCTTGTTCGCTGGCACTAGCCGCTACCAATAGGACGGTCAAGATGATGGTGGGATTCATTGTTCTGAAATAGTAATAATATTCGTGAATCTGCCTATTTAGCAGATGGACTTAGAAGCTCATGAAGGAAACACAGTGTAATTATAATAAAAGTTGCAATTTTAAAACGTACTGAATTAACAACCGAGAGAAAAACATTAAATTTGATTTGAAATTACTTGAAGCAATAGAATTTTGTTATATGATGGAAAACAAATTATTTCAGAAACGGGAGACAGCATATTAAACAATTCTTTGGATAGTCTGCTTTCTTTTCGTGATGTTACCATGAATGCTGTCACGGTACACCTGCAGTATTGTTTTCTTACAACTAAATTGCCATTTTCTCCTCGTAGACTATTGTTTCCCTTCGGCAAACAACATTATCCCTGGTGAGTTCGTATGAGACGTTTCCATAAAACGATGTTTCTTTCCTGAACTTTCTTTATAATGACCCCCACAGCTCTAACTGTCAGAAAAGTTTTGAAGTAGTTATTGTTCCTTCACCAAACCTAATTTCGTCACTTCACATGTATTTATGACAAATATCAGGTCATTCTAACCATTCCAGTTTTGAAAAAATTTGGCCGCATTCAAAGCACATTGAAGAAAAAAGAGAAATCCCCACTATAGGTAGAATGTAACAATGATAACAATTTTCTTATTGAGCAATTTAAAGTGACGTTACTCACGATGAAATCTGACCCAGCTCAGTGCTCTCAGTCGACACAATTAAGAAAAACTCAGCGGACAGATAACAAATTATCACACATATATAAACTAATTTATATTAAGGATGTAGATTATACATAATGTCGCATCACATAAAAAAAACCTGCACAATTATTTACTAAAATGAATAATATGACTTATTCGAATTGCAAAATAGATAAATGAGAAGTATAAAATAAAAAAATTAACGAACTTAATAATAGTTAAATTAATTTTAAGTTATATCCTCTTTAAAAAAACGAACCGAAATTTATCAAGTTCTTTTGAAACGCATTATATTTTAAATCCTACATATGTATGTTTGGTACGATTCTTTTCAATTTAACTCATTCACCTTTATTCATCCTTTTCATCTTCAGTGTAATAATGTTGAAACTTCAAAATTTTAGAGCGTTTTAAAAATTATAAATTGGAAATTCTATCGAAGCCGTAATTATTTTCTCTCTCTCTCTCTTTATTTCATAGATTTATAACCATGTATTAGAGAAGAATAAGACCTTCCATGAGAGGTATTTGTTTCATTGGTTAGCTCCCTCAAGCAATATATGACAACTATATTAATAAAAAAGAAAATTAACATTTTAGGGCAGAAAGTAGCATATTTTGACTGATTCTGAAATAAGAAGCCAACATCTAAACGTGTACGGTTTAACCGGACCGAAGCAAAAGCTGATTAGCCAGAATAGACAAAAGCAAAGACTGATGCAGCAATTTTTCTTCGCATAAAAAATTCGCACATTGTTAAATCATTGTAAATAGGCTTAATGTGCGCAAAATTTAATAGAATCGTGTATCCATTATTTAAGGCTCATATTGCACTACTTTGTCGCTTTTAAAAGCCACCGCATTAAAAAAAGTTTGTAAGTACAAATACTATAAGTAAGTACTACTTTAATCACGCTTACATCTTCGTAATTTGACCGTTTTTACTAACAGTATTCACATGAACACGAGGAATGTAGTTCCGAAAGCCAGCAATAGATGTCAGATGAAGACAAAAGTTAAACTTTTTAATTATTAATTAAATTAATTAAATTATTTAATTAAAAAGTTTTTCTTCTTTCCTGAGATTATTCTGCACTAAAACTCATCTAATGATGCCAAAATAAAATTTAAAAGTTGCTGACAAGTTAATTCGGTAAATAAAAGGTTAAAATTAAATGTTTAAAATTTTTCATGAAGTTATTCATAATTTTGCGTAAATTATTTTTAAATAACGTGACGTTCTCTCAATCTTCAACCCAAATTATTGAGGGTTTGGAACTAAAAACATTTTACCTCAATCTGCACGAAAGTTGGATTCGGCCTCTCTCAAGCCAGCTAACATGTACACATGTCTACATAAATTAAACAAAAATGAATGTTACTTACACTGCTCTTGCTAGCTCTTCGATAGCTTCTGTACAAGCAGTCAAACTTCGATCAGTATTTATACCCATTCATCATTAATTTTAGAAGTTGTTACTTATAATAATCACGTTTTCATTTAAGAAACTAATTCCGATGTTTTTCACAAAAACGTCTACATCAGTTTCGGTCCCTTTGAGTATACACAAGAAATAATCTACGACCTTCACATACATCCTTAATATATACATATTAAAACTATATCAACTGAACTTTGTTTTTTATGGTTATCAAGAATTTTAACGTGACACTTGAGGATTGCATAAAATTACTTCGTCCTATATTTACGCCGTCATAAATATTTAGTAAAAGCAGCGGAGGAGCTTTGAAGTTGTTATTTGATAACTTGTACCAAAAAACTTACTGTTACTACTTTACTTTTGATGAAAATTATAATTAAATCTCCTTTAATAATCTGATTTCAGTTTCGGGCTGTTAGAATTACTTCAACTTAAAAGGTTTTTTTTTTCTTATTCGAGCAACTTGTTTGTCAATTTTAATGCTAATTTTATCACTAAAGATCAGCATGCCGCGTGAAAATTTAAATTTTGAATTCTATTAGCTGAAAATTTACGAACTCTTATTTTCTCAAAATAATTTTTTCTGGGGAGGTAGTAAATAATTATCGCAGATCTAATTTTAACACTCATTCCTTTTAAAAGCAAAAAATGTATATTCTATCCTTTTATTTCTTTCGTTAAAAATTCAACTCGTAGCTTCCCCAAGCCCACCCTAATAGTTGATAGTAGAATTATGTAGGCAAAACGTTTAAAAGAACCCAATAAGATGAAACACAACAATTCATATAACGAGTGGTTTGAAGAGTAATTCTTGCTCAGTATTTGTTGCTTTTCAGTCTTTTTTATACCAAAACTTAAGTGATGCTTGGTCTTTATTTTATTAATTAATAATTAATTACCAAGTCAAGACACTTCATTATGGTTTGAGATAAGAAACTGGAATTTCTAGGTTTTTGTTCCATTACGCCAGCCTTCAAAACTGCATTTAAAAATTGATGAATTTGGTGGGAAGAGTACTCCCTTAAAAAGAGTTAAATCACTTCAAATTTGTGAAAAGTGCTACAAATCTAACCAGGTGAATTCCAACTGGTGCAGGTAATGTTGAGAGCAAAGAATGATAGAGTTTGTTTTCCTACATAGCGGAATGCTTGAATATAATCTATAGAAATTATTTTATCTATAGAAATTTTGTACTTCAGGAATACGATAGTTAAACCTATAAAATATGAAGAAATACATAAGCAATAAAAATATTTTATATAAAAAGAATAGATAGTTCATTTTAAATCCTACATTTAAAATAGTCACCAAATGTTAACTGAATAAAATAAATAAATAATGAATTAATCAGAATTAACCAGTTTCTTCCTGAGGTTATGTTTCTGCCCCAACTGACGCCTTCTTAAAGTTTACATTTTCGCCTGGAATTGTTCTTTGACAACAAAAAAGACTTATACTAACTTACAAAGGAACTCTAAATAAATAACATTAAATTAAAAAATATTTTCAGTACACAGGGCAATATCAGTTTGATTACTGGCCTTAAATATCTTAGCAATTGTATTATATTACCAAAATTAGGCAATATTTGTAAATTTCAGTTAAACAGCGTTACTAAAATATCTACTTAATGAAACGCATCACAACAAAGCAAAATTTGCTAGCGTTAACTGTTCCATTTTTTAATTATCTTGCGAAATCTGTTATTCATAACGGGCAATCTGTTATTCATAACTGACAATTTGTTATCTATAACTGGACAACAATTTGAAACAGATAATCAATAACTTTTGAGGCCTAAATTAAAGTACTTCGTTTAAATATTATGAAGTCTAAGTTATTTTATTTTCTCTTGCACAATTTCGTCAACATATGTTGATTTCATAACGGCTAGGAGAGACTAAAGACGAGTGGAATTCCTAGCTTCTATAAATTATTCAAAGCAGCTTCTTTTAGTTTGATGCGCAGCTATGGAGGCTTCAAGAGGCTCCTAAAAGGAAGAAAATAATTTTAGCTCGAAATATTTTTTATATGGGAATATAAGAGAGGATAATATATCTTTTTAATATAATTTCAGATCAATATAAACACAAGATTCTCAACAATATTCCCAGATTTCTTCCTGATATTGTGCGGTATAGAGTATCAAACAACATCGTAGACATATCGTAAAATATCTTGTGTTATTAGGAATCATTTATTTAAAAAATACGTGTAATATAATTAAAACGTCTAAATGAAAATTATCAAAATACTCATCAAACTGTCTAATTTACGATATTTAGTTGAAAAAAGTATATGTTTTTTTAAATTAATGTCCTTTTCCCTCAGTGTCCGAATGTATTTATGAGACATTTATGGCCTTTTATCCGACAAAATGAAGTTTTAAAAATCCAATTTACAAAAATTTCATTTCAAATTTACATATAAATACAAAATGTATGTAAAAATATATGTCTTTCTAAAAAATTCTGTCGAAATTCATTGTTCTGAACTCAGTAGCGAAATTATGAAACATTTTTAAAATATCCAGTAAATTTTGAAAGTCATGACAAATAGAAAATAATACAAATTATAATCAGGTGTCAAAGTAAATTTTTGATTCAAAATGGCAATTGAACATCAATCTTTTTTATCGTTACTTTGGAAAAGGGCCAGATTATTAAAATCGAATTCGTAACTTAAACAAAGCCATTTCACTCATTGTATTTCCTCTAAATAAAATACTAAAAGTAAAACAAACATTTGAAATTACTTTTTAATTGCTTTTACTCTTTTTCTTCTTAATTACTTACTAAGTACTTTTTTACGGTATTAGCAGATCATTCTGAAAGAGAGTTTCAAAAGAAGGGGAATATAAAGTGATTAGTGGAATTTTATGAAAATGATGCAGAATGCTTAAAAAATATTTTTAAAAAAAGCTTTTTATGCTTTAAGGAAAGTTTTTTTATTATTATTTATTAAAATTCACTACTCATTTATGACAGAAAAAAATCTCGACACGAGATCAATCATAGTGTAGTAATTTTGTGTTTTTAATTGCAATACAATTTTATAATCCTAAAATGTATTCAGCATTTCTTATGTGAATCTTTTTTAATCATGTATGCATTTTGCCATCTACTAATAATTTACAAAAATATCTCGACAGCTAGCGCATCATTCCTACATGAATTATTACTTTTTTTAGGCTTAATAATAATCGCAATGGCATGGCAAAAGCATTGAAAGCTACTCATGAAATGTTGATCGATTGTCGAAAGCGGCATTTCTCTTTTTGCATTAAGTTTCCCACTATTAGATCCATTTCTAAAATAAAAACTTAGTCAAAATCAATTTTATCATGGATACGAATTTTCATGGGCAACTGGATTTTCAAACTTAAATTTGTAGCTTCATTTGCAGGTTAAAATTTGTATTCTTAAGTATCTCATCATATCTATTGGATTAAAATAAAAAAAAATCTTAGGAGAGCAATTACTGTTATGTTCGTATTTCCCTGAACAAATTTCTAATCCTTCAATGAATCCTGAATGAATGCAAATTTCTAACACTTCAATGAATCCTGAATGAATGCAAATTTCTAATCCTTCAATGAATACTAAATAAATGCAAATTTCTAATCCTGCAATGAATCCTGAGTGAATGTGAATTTCTAATCCTGCTAAAATATGTGTCCACAAAGGATTTTAGGTTTTTTTATATTATTATTTTATTCAGCACTAAGAAATTGCCATTTTAGCACAATAAAAACAAAAAAAGTAAAAAAAAAATCAAATAGATTTTAAATAATGGAAGATTTGCCAATTATGAAAATAAAATTTACCTCTATAAAATAATGCAGAGTTGTAGCAAATGAAAATAGTATGGGTTTTGTTTAAACAGCATTTAAAAAAAGTAACTATTTTTCTTAAAATATGTTTATCAAATCGTTTAATTCGAGTTAACTTCAGCATCATGTAATTATCAGCAAAAAATCATTAATGATAAATATTTGCTGACATTACCATCAAAACAGCATAGGTTACAGATAAGAAAAGGCCATAATGACTATTCACAAAATTTAATTTTCATTACTCCATCAGCGAAATGGAAAATAGCAATACTTAATTATTTCACTAAAGAAGCATCGCTCCGGAACTAAGATTAATGCTTATTTTCTATACCAGATGGCAGCTTTTGAGCAAAAATATTTTCACTGGTAGGAATTTGCAGGATATGTTTTTAATCACTACTTTTTAGCATTCGATTGAATGATGATTATATATGACTGCAAATAGTGTTTGCTGTTTAAAATTTTTTACACATCTCACTTTTTTTAATACACAGTAATCTTCCAGTGACTGTTTTCTATTTAACAGCAAAGTGAAATTCAACAAGTGACAACGATAACGTGTGACGAAAAAGATATTATGTTTTAGATATTACTTTGAAAACTTATTATCTACCGAAATATATATTTTTTTTACCTTCTTATCTAAAATCTATTTTTTAAGTTTCCAAAATTATTTTTATTTCACTTCTATGATACTCAAATGGATTTTGACTTTTAAATGCAACTTACGGAAATTGAATATGAAATTTAAAAAAAACGATACGAAAGAATTTTGCATTGCTCTCATACAACTTTGTTCACAAAATACGCTGATTTTTATTTCATATTACTTAGCATAAACGAGATATCATTTTGGATATTTTCGACATGAATACCTCACTATTTGTGGTTTTAATGCAGATTTAGCTAATACGCAATCATTGCTACAACTGAATTTTCAAATGCTGCACTAATTCTAGACAATAAATGCAAGGACAAGAGAAATTATGCCTAGGATATGGAATTAACAACATTCGTAATGAATATTACGTCTGCGATAATGATAATCAATACTTACTACGAATGTCTTTCAAATTTTTCCTTTTAACCAAGCTACTGATTTAAACAACTCAGGGTTACACCTAAATTAGTCTTTCCCATCAAAAGCCGTATGCTTACCTGTTAGATAGCATTAATTATTCGTGTACCAAATTAGAGAAGAGAATCGACAAGGAAAGATTTAGTTTTTAAATTAAATATGCACAAAAGTGTTTAGGACCATACAAAATCCTTTATCAAACTTTTCGGCTCAAAATCGTTCAACGTAACTTACAACATTCAGTAGAATATTATTCAGACATAAGAGTTCATTGTAAATGTAAATTCTGAAATCAGCCTAGCCTAAGGTTGAAACTTTATCAAACTGTCTGCCCCGGTCTACGGCTTCAAGTGCTTAAACTTGTGAAAATAAAGGAGATAAAACAAGAAAGGTGCTATGACATTTTAAATGCATTAGAAAATAATTTTTTAAAACTCAATAATACCAGATTCTTTCTCTAATCATAAACTATTTTGAATAATTTATAATTAAGTGAAAATATTTCATCTTAATTCTCAGCTCAATCCAAGCCGGAAGTAAGTATTAAAATATGCTGATCCGACTTAAATGTATAGTAGTTACTCCTAAAACGTAAAGATTTTTAAAAAAGACATACATTTCATAAAATTTTGAAAACGATATTCGTCTACACTAGTCACATATGAAAGATCTTAGAAGAAAAGAGCATGCTTTGACAATAACTGCATATTCAAGCCAGTGTGATTTGAAATCAATAATCATGTGCATATAATCCTGATATACAGCAAATTATTTATCATTAAGCGTTTCTCCGCACACCATTGAAAGGACGTTTCACCCGCACCTATGCTTTAACATGCAATAGGCCCAATAAACGACGGATCTCCAGTGGAATCGGGTTTCGAACCTATAACCCTTCGTCCCTGAAGTAACAAACACTAACAACACTAGGCAAGCGCGGACACTCGCCGAAATGAAAGTACCATAAGCAAAACAAATCATTCATTTTATCTAATGTTTATCGAAATAAATGAATTTCTGTAAAGTGCATTCAAGTCCTCAAGAAAGCATAAAGGAGTATCTTCCAACAATTTCAACAAATGGATAGTTATAAAGATAGAAATTTCTTCATTTCTTTCCATAGGCTTAAAGCATTTAGCAAGCTTCAGTCATATAGATTTATATAAGTGATTTTGAAATTCTGATAAAATTAATAAAAATGAACCACAAACTACTATTAATAAAAATGAGTTATAAATCCTCTCTCAAGTTACAAACAGTATAAGTTTTATGGAAACATAAACTATCCGAAAATATATTGTTTAGGAGCAGTTTGATTAATAACTTGCTCAAAATTTTCTAAAAATAACACTTATATACTATTCTAGAATAAGAAGATGCAATGAATGACATTCTTGAGATCTAGTTTACTTTTCAGAAAACAAATAAAAGCTGAAATGAAACAAGATATAATCATCATTGATAGATTATCTGCCATCTTGTTGCTTGGAAATATAACGATTTATACCTTATTCTTTAATTTAAGAGTAAGGCTCTTCAAAGTCAAAGGTTTCTTCCAAACATGAGTTCTGAGATGGAAAAAGAAAGTATTTTCCCAGTTTTATAGTAAGGAGGAAAACTTTCTATCCCAATCGAGACTATCTACTTCACAAGAGGCGATATCAAACAGGGATACGAATCCATCTGGAATAGTAAATGAACCCTCCATGTCTAAGCTTCAGGACAGAAATGAAATTCTAACACTTTTGAGGAATGGCATCTTTTCAAAGAAAAAAGTTCCTCTGACATAAGCATCTGTACTGACGTAAGACAACAAAGTGCTACACAGATAACTTAACTCCAGATGCTATTCATATGCTTAAAACATCATATTTCTGCCAGTTACATTTTATGCAACGTCATATAGAGTATATATATGGATACAGAGATATGAACACCAACTTTCATTTACCGCATAAAACAATATTACTATGAGACAGAAGAATGAAACTGCGATTTAACAAGAAATCACAGATAACTTTGTTCTAAGCCCATGATCGTACAAAGGGTCTTTCCTCCCTACAAAAAAAAAATCTTGATGTAAAACTTTGAGATTACTGAATTTGAAAGATGATATATTACTATCTATATTTATGTTTATGTTCGTTCAGCTGACATTCTCGAACTTTTCAAAAAACAAAAAAGTTTTGTTTTAGTAAAAGGTGGCAAAATTTCCTTTTCTCTCAGTCTAGGATACGTCATACCTTTGTTATAAATAACTTGTTTGTGAGTGCAAAGAAATTAATTGCTTAGTTTGAAATCTGGTTTCTCCTTCTACAGCGACGTCAAAAAACCCTACAACTATCTTTTAATTTGTTATGATTGTTATTACTGCTTCTCAAACTGAAATCCGGGATCAAATTGCATTCCCATACGTCGTAATCGGTTTATCCAAGATTTTATACTTTGTTGATCCTGCAATATGAATGCATTTATAAAATACCAAATATTGAAACCCAGTTACGCAAATTTGTATTAACACGTATCCAGAGTTTAGCAACTTTGTTCTTTAAAAGAAAGTGAAGAGTTCTATATCGCATAGGCTCATAATCTGATTTCAATTTTCTCATAATCTGCAACAATTTTATCCTTCAAAGGCAATTGAAATCTTTCTAGTATCAAATTCATTAAATCATATGTGCTTTCTTTCTAGAGCTGTATTTTGTCTGGCATTCAATCCTTTAGATAAAAGGAAGAATAGGAATGCAATAGATATTGTTATCTCTATAGGAAGTATTTTTTATCTTTGAACATCTCAAAAATTGCTTTCGTAGTTACCACTAGAAATTAATAAAAGAACTTAAACATATACTTTAAATTATTGGTGAGAACGGAAACCCGAGTCAAGGCTTTGGACGAGAATTGCGGGTTTGTCAGATTTTCATCAAAGCTCAGTCGCCTAATTAGTCGCAGATTTAATATGCACACTATGTACCTGGCATATAATCTGTCACTGATCAATCCTCCTCAATGTGATTTTGAGATTCAGGAAACATGAGGTCCATCGTCGAATAGTTCTCATGTAGTTTAAAGTGAACGGACATTGATAAATAAAACCAAACTTTAATTTTTTAAAAACTACTAGTTTTCAAATTTTTTTGAAGGCTTAAATATTTAAAGCTTGACCAGAATCATAATTCTGAAAACTGCATTTAACTTCTGGTGAGCAGTTGAACTAATGTTATGAATTTGCGTTATAGCAGATATTACGTTAAGAATCATAATTAAAGCAGATACATAATTAAACCTTCCACATGTATTTCCTTCTTTTTTTCCTTCCCTCATTACCCATAATCTTTTATATCTTTTATTTAAAAATAATATTGAGTTCTGTGTAATATCATTTGGGTATCCAGTTACTCAAAGCTGAGGGTAAACAGATTTAGTTTAAGTTGCATTATTATATTCGTATTACAGAAACATATTTTTAAATTTACATATCTGCTTCATCCTGTGTTTATTAAAAGAACTTGAATATTTATAATATAATTCTAGATTATATTAAGAATGCTTTTTTAAAAAACTTTGGCATTGGAAACCAGGGCAAATATTATGTTACATACAAAATGATGTTTCAGTGCGAGACACATATTATTTTTTTCTAACAGTTTCGAAATGAAACATAAAATAATTCATCAAATTATTTCAACGTAATTTAATTTATTCTTCCAAAACCCTTCAGACATCAGATATTCATGAGAAAATGTTTTCTGTGAGAAAAGTTTGTCACACATATAAATGATTTGAAAGCTATTCTGAGATCATGACAAGAGTTGCCTTTACTCAGCGGGACAGAAGTTGATCAAAACACCTCTGGGATATGTTTTCGAATAAGCCACATAAAACGTGATTTTTGTGAGAAGCAGCTAAAAAGATGATCTAGAATGAGTATAAATAAAGGATAAAATTCAACAGACTTATCAGACATCTGAAACGTAACAACGTAAGTACAATTCGTCCCCATTTTTTTGCATGTGCGTAGAGATACTTTCTAAAATTCCAGATATTCGTATACGAAAAATTGCTTGCTTTACATTCTTTCCTGAGCTTTTTTCGTGTTTGTAGAGATAGAATTTTGCAATTGAATTTTCACTCATTTCCTGATATCAAGAGGGCTGCAATTTTGTACAATTATATGATACCTATAACAATAAAAAATGTCAATATTATTAGAACTATTATTTTAAAACATTTTTAAAAAATCGATAAATTTCAAATAAATTTTAATTCCATGTGATACGCGCCATGTGGTAGTGAATTAGAAAAAAATTATTTGATCTTAACAAAAAATATTTATGATAGTGAATTATGAAATATATTAAAGACTTAAAAAGTAGAAAATAACTTTTAGTCAAAAACCTGGAGATCAAAAGAAGACTGTAAAAGGGTGAAGCGCTTAAAATACTAATATAATATATCTGAACCATAATGAATATCATAAGTGAAAAATCCTAAAATACAGTTTAAATGCCTCATAAAATTTAAATTTATTTACGGTATTGTCACGTTTTGACGATTTTGTTTTGACCTCCAAATTTTGGTGACAATATTATTTTCTACTTTTTAGTATGCGTGTTTTAAAAGTGTGTTTTTAAAAACATTTTCGTGTTTATTATTTTATAAATATTCCTTATTCCCTAATTTGAGCTGCAATATTAAATTTGACTCTGTGCACAAATGTTCTAATACCTTTGAAACAGTAGCAAGTTTCTTTGTTTGTTCTCATTTTCTTATCCTGCTTGATGCTTATTTCACAAAGAAAAAAAATAGCTTTCACAAGAATATCAAAACTCTGTTATTTACCTACATTTCAGAACATAAAGAAAGCCAAATTTCAATTTAATTAATGAATATAATGTGAAGCACGATTCTGAGGTGAAATATGGTCATTTATCACCAGATGTTTCATATTATTTATTACTACAGTCCGACCTCAAAAATCCGGACTTCTGAAATCCGGACACCTCCGAAAACCGGACGATTTTTTTTAAATTCATGACGAGAAAAAAATTAGCTAAATAAATTTTGAACTAGAAAGCTTGAAGCAAGATGCGGAAATTCCAGTCATTCTATTCATTTTAAACTATTTTTTTGTCTTTGTATCATTTTTTAATGTCTCTTTATGTTTTTATTGTTTAAAACGTGTTTTTATATGGAGTTGTTGGAATTGACGTCAACGTGTAGATCAGCATACGTCTCGATTGGTTGCGCATGCGCAAACGTCAGAGGCGTTACCAAGGCAACCAGTTGCCGTTGCCTTGCGACTCCCGGGTCTGTTCTGAAGACGTCTGCACATGCGCGCTTAATTGTGATATAACTTACCTACACGGTGACATCAGAACCTTGACATCTCTATTGGTTTAAGTAAGATATCTAAAATCCGGAAATTTACGAAATCCGGACCGTCTAAACCCCCGAGCAGTCCGGATTTTCGAGATTGTACTGTATTTGAGTCATTTGTTTCTGTATGTTTTGAAATGCATGCCACCGAGATATGGTACTAACATTACATAATTTTTCTGCACAACAGGAACATCTAAATTCTAACCACTGCTGATACTTTCTGCTTTTTCCATATAAAACGTTTAAGGCATATGTGGCATTGGAGTAATATTATGCAAAACCTGTAAACAGAAAGCCTTAAAATCATCTGCTCTTAAACAGTGAACGTGATAGTCATCACTTTAATCACAGGTTATCTGAATTATAATTTCTTCTGTCAATTATTTAATTTCAAGACTCTTTTAATTTCAATAAAATCATATTTGTTTCCGTGGCAAACTTCCTACTCTCATAAGACATACTTTCTAAGTCAAAGTTTTGCAGTATTACTTTAAATAAATTTGGAGTATGGAGATTTACGTTTAAAATTTCATTGAATATTTGTATTTCTAAAACTGCAATTATTTGTGTAATATTTATTCTTTTAAGTAAGTCATTTTCCCAGTTTCTTTCTTCGTTTCCTTTTAATACAAATATTCGTGTCTAGATTAAGCTAATTGAAATTGGAGGTTCAAAGCTGAAAGTAAGTGGATAATACTTCTCAACACAAAAGTTTAAGTTGCAAAAAAAGTTTAACTGTTTCATGCATAAAAGCTATAAAAATATTAAGAATGAAAACTTAATTGCTTTATAAAATAATGTTGTTTATCATATCAGCATGCATTTTCAAGAACACTGTTTTTTTACTATTCGCTACTGAATGTTTAGCAGTTAAAATAATTTTACAAAGGTCTTATGAATAAAACTTATGTATATTTAAATGGATTATTCAGGTAAAATATTTTTGGTCAAAAGAATGCAGATATTCGTCATACCTTTTTTGAACTTTGGGGTTTTTTATCATTGACAATTCAGTGCTAAGATTTTAATATTCAGATTTTTTTAATTTTTAAAAAAATTATGCAAATCCTTTAGTATCTTCTTCTATAATTCGTCTAGTCAAACAAATTTTAGAAACTTAGTTGCGTTTAATGACAATAAATGATTTTTCATTATAATACCTGAATCACTAAAAGAAAAATTAACAAAAGAGTTAATCCTAGTTTGTTTCCAAAATCTACTTAATCCCTTGGCGTTTAGCTATGTCTTATGAATATCTCATGTATATTTAAACTTTATTTAACACAACAATAAAAAAATAATATAAGGTTATAAGCGGAAAGTTAAAAATAGAAACAAAATAAAATGCAATTAATTAAAGACACACACAAAAGAAACACAATAATTCCAATTGAAATCAAATAAGTGTAGGAGAAATTGAGAAAAGTATTTTTAAAATTGCCCGTAATTTTATTACTGTTTTTGGTTTCAGAGAAAGATGAATCCTTCGCCATTAGCATACTTCCTGGTCATGTTCCTGGCGGTCGTGAGTGCCAGTGTGGACCGAGAAGCCAAGAGGAGCTTTTCGGACCTTGGCTGCATGGGCGTCTATGATAAAGCCAAGTTCGCCAGGTTAGACAGAATGTGCGAGGAATGCTACCAACTCTTCAGAGAATCAGACGTCCACACATCATGCAGGTACCTATGTTTAGCCTTATTTGGTAGTTGATATTCAGGCGGTTTTGGTACTGAAAATTGATTACATTATTCCTTGAAGTTTTTGCGCAGTTAAAAATCTGTAAATAGAGCATAATCAGTTACATACCTTATGGCCTTAAGTTTTGAAATCATAATTTTGACTATGAAATATTTCCTAAATCTTTTAAACATAATTCTTAAACTCGTATGTTTTGCGTTTTGAAATTGTTTTGTAAATTGAATTCGGTAATTCGGTGAGAATTGTATGAAGATTCATCGGCTTTAAATATTTCTTTGTATACTCATTTCCCTTCGACTAAAAAGTGAATAAGATGTTTTAGTCCCAATAATAGATGTTTCGACACAAATTGTGCAGGTTGATTTACAATATTGTTAAGATATCTTCACGGTTTTGTATAGCATTCAGAATATCGAACAAGATCGTAAAAATACCATATTATAGGGCGTTTTCGGTTAGAATATCGATATTGTCGGTCTCCAAGTAAGAAGTCCATTAAGCGTTGGTAGGAGCGAAAGACTCCCTCACTCGTACAACAACTTCTTCTGAAACCGATGGTAGACCAGCATCTTTCCTATGATGCACATTTCCCCTTTCCCTTAATTTACTGATTTTTTCGATATTCTAGGCGAAAAAATCTTTGAACTGCTACAATTGATTTTCTTTCGTGGAATCAGAGACATGCCAGAAGGTCTTCTGCTGCACGGTAGCCATTTTGAAGCTTGTTTTAGTAATCTCCCGCTGTAGACGATTTAGTGCACAGGGGCATATTTAGTGTGCATATTTTTACTAATTGGATGCGAACAATTAAAAAATCCATAGAATACTATATAAAAAGTCTTATTGGAATAACTTCTCTTGATCGCAGCATTCTCTTAATCAGAAAATAATAATCTTAATTTCCATTAAATATCCTTTTCTATTATATTAGCGTTTGGACAATTTTTAAAATAAAGCATTTACCTCTTTCTTATTTAATCACTTTACTTTTAAATACTTTTCCTACTTCAAGTAATTTTTAATGAATTGCATAGCAAATCTTCAATAAAATGAATTAAGATGTTGCTAAATTTGTTTTACTAAAACACAAAATATAACTGCTGGAATCCGCATCATAGAAATGTACAAACTGAAATACCGCAGTCATGAATATCGCAAAATTCTTGAAGCATGTTTAAATATAAGAATTATACAGACGTTAATATAAAATTTTGATGAATGTGATGAAATTCATTTCTGTTTATTACATAAATTTCATCATTTGGCAATGTAACATAATAGAAGATTCATCATGACCTAACGTGCTTAAACCACAACAAGTATTTGTTCTATTGTATTTGTTGAGTCATCATTGGTAATAAAATTATTGAAAAATTGCAGCAATGAAAAATAATAGGTTTAAACAATTACAAAAAAATCGACGATATATAGTGAAATGTAATCATATTATGGCTTAATTGCACAAAATGCAAGAAAATAACCTTTAACTAGTAAGAAAGGAAATTCTATTCGATGGAAATGTCTTCAGTTTATTCTACAGATAGTCTTCTTTTAATAGCAGTATAGTTCATACTCATCTTAATAAAATGTTCTTAAAGTGGGTAAAATAATTTTTATAAGTTGGTATTTAGTATGTAGTTTAGAATTTCAAAATTATAAATCAACAGTGCATTATATCCATTTTGCTATTAATCGCAGCTTCAATAAAAATGCGTTCTCTTAAATGATTTCTCCTTATTTCAGAGCTTGAAATAAATTGGTTTCTATAATTTCTTGTTATTCGACATTTAATGTTTTCCGTCACAAACTATAACAATTTTTAAGTTTCTTAACACACCAACTAAAACTAATACATAGAAATGTAACGATCTTGAGCAGAGATTCATTTCCTTTTTTTTAAGATCGTAATTAATTTCTTTATCTTCTATCAGATCCAACTGCTTCAAAAATGAATATTTCACTGGATGCGTTGATGCCCTTCTGCTTCGAAAAGATCAGCAGAGATTGGACTATATGGTAGAGCAACTGTATGGACGACGAAGATAAAGAACTACTCGATAGCCGGACTGAATGAATACAACTGCACTGTATCTTTTAATGTTTCAATAAAATCATCTTTGTTCGCAATGTATATATACGGCAATATGTGCATCTTTTTTCTTATAAAAAGTCTCATGAAAAATAGAGAAGACAAGGAAATAATTCTGCAACGTTTCAGACAATATTTTGCTGATTACTATCCTTTGACCTGCATTACACTTTAACTATGATCGTGTTTAAAGCAGAAGAAATGAACAAAAAGTTATGATGTCTTTTAGTCATCATTGTGTAAACGCACGAAGTACTGTGAAAAAGAGAAATAATTTCAAAAATGCAATCAGTTGAAAATCACGCCTATATTTATAGACTCGAGATATTTTTCGTGGATCGCAGATAATTGAATGTCATGTTTAGAAGTGCGCTATTTTAGGAGCTTATAATATATATATATAAAGACTTCTTTCGATTAAAAATATGCATAAAACAATAGAAATTGGTTGTGCAGTTCGTTGAAATGTCAGATTTTTAAATTTTGGAGTTGACGGATTTGTGTATTCTTGACCCATTTCTAACAAAGAACCACTTTTTATGTAGGTTAAATGTTGGTAGTTGTTCAAATATCTTTCTAATGATTTGATGTGGAAGTTTAGAGAGAGGAAATACTCACTTGGGTCGTTTGCCTTTGAGTAAAAATTCACTTAAAAAGTTATCTAGCAGATTAAATCCTTGACTGATCTAAAAATCAAATTTTGATTAATTTTTTTTACATTTGAACAATTTAAAAAATGTCCTCGACATATAAGTAAATATCAGCTGTACCTATTTGAATATTATCTACTGTAGAAGTTAGATGCTTTATATACGTTTTATTTTCAACTTTTATGATTTAGAGTTTTTCATTTCCTGAAATTATCTTAAAGTTTGCTTTAAAATTTTTCAAGTCAAACACGGTAGAAAGCAAAGCTTAAAAATCAAGTATGGGTTAAATTGATTTACGTTGCTTAGTCCTATATACGAATTAAATGTTTTGTCCTTTAAGAAAGGAAAAGGATTTCCTATTTATATTTTTATTTACGAAATTTTTATGCCATTTTAAAATATTTGACAGCACAATACATAGAAAACATAATTTTTGACCACAAGTTATGCTTGACATCTTTATGGAACAGTATACGAGAAAATCTAGTGAAGAAAACATGCGATTTTTTCAAATATTTTTTATTTAATACAGAATTTTACAAAGAGAAATGCATAAATTTATTCACCTTGCGGCCTATTTTTAATCTGGATTTTAATTTTAATTATCCTTAAAATTTTATCATTTAAACTTTAAAATCTGCTATGCCTAATAAACTACCTTTTAATGAAATTTAAGCAATAAAAACATGACTCAGAAAATACATTCCTGCTAATGAAGGACTTCTTTTTGAAAAATATACCTGAAATAAATTTAATAAAAACAATTTTTTATAACTCACTTTTATTAGTGTAATAAAAAATCGAATCTAAGAAGCTGTTTTTATTTTATTTTCTAAGTGTTAGTCTTTAATTCATTATTCATTATTATAAATAAGTTGAAATCAATTTTTTCTCAAATTCACCACCAAGTGGCGGAATCAAAATTGAATTGATTAATTGTTTGATTGATAATTAAATTATGAAAATGTTAAAAAGCATTTTGTCATCAAAAACATACAGGTGAAATTTCAAGCCTCTAGCACATTAGGAAGAGAATGAAAAAAATCTACAACAAAATTCCAACTTTACAGACATGAAACAAGTCAAGTTAAATTAAACTGTGTAATTAAAAGTACAAATGTACTCATGACTTTTCAAGATGTCTTGATAGCATATAAATTTTAGAGTACACGCTCATAAACAACAGACTGTTTGCATAAATAAAGTTCATAAATTAAAATCATCAGTGAAAATAAAGCATTACATTTGAAACTCTCTGAAGTAACTGTTTCCCTAATTTTAAACAGATCAAATCATTTTCAAAGAACTGAAAAACTATTGAAGTTTTGATTAAAAAGCTGTGACATAAGAATATTCTAGTTTTCAATAAAGTATGAATAATGAACAATGAATCCAGCTTTAGGAAACAAAAATCAGTTTACAACAAGTGTAGTATTTAAATCAGATTTACAAGTTTGTAATAAACATAAGCTGAATCACCCCGCCCTGCCGTAGCATCCGGATAAAACTGAATGACAGCCACTGCAATAGCTCGAGTATAGAGTCCAGAGTCCTAGTAGCCATCACAAGCCACGGCCCGACCCCTCCCGAAAGAGGTACGTACTATCACTGGAGGGAGGATTCAATTCCCGCCATTACTGTACCACACCAGGACCGAGAACCCGCTTATTTATCCTGCGGCTTCTCATGTCCACGTACTCGTAGTGCTCCCTCAGGTGAGAGGCAAGTTTGTAATAGCATGCAAAGAGCTAAATGCTTGTTTAACCCCTTACACGTCGCGTCCGTCATATTGGCATACATCGAATTATTGCCTTTTTTAGTTTTATAAACTAAAATTTAATCATTAATTAGCTTTATAATTGGACACAAAAATTACGTAATATCCATAAGCATCTCAAGTATTCTATGCCTTGATGAATTCCTTAGATGAATAAAAACGACAACCCCTTTCCAAAACAGGAGGGGTCATCTTATTAGACATCAAAGAAAACGCGACTCTTAAGGGTTTAATACTGGGCATCTCGTGTATTATTTGGAAAAATACGGCAAATAAGCATCTATAAAAGTTGGGCACTTATTTTCATATGAATGGTACATGAATTGGTACTTGGAAAACACATCGAAGAGTCTGTATTATGATTTGTAAACAGGAGCAATGTACATCTTGTATTTAAAAGAATTATCTGGCAGTAAAAGGTAAATAAAATAACCTCATTGTACTCATCTAACATTCTTTTACTCTTTATCTACAGATGTAAAATGTTATATGTTTATATTTCATAAATATCATACAAACTGTTTCATAAATTTCAGACTTGGAAAACGCATCGAATGGTCTGTGTTTTGATTTGTGAACAGACACAATGTACACCCTGTATTTAAAAAAATTATATGGCAGTAAAAGTTATATAATAACCTCATTCTAATCATCTAATATTCTTTTACTTTTTATTTGAAGATTTAAAATTTTATATATTTATCTTTCACAAATCTCGTACAAACTGTTACTGAATGTGGAATACTGCATGCAAAGTACCGAAATTTCATTCAGGTTTGATTATTTAGTATTCAGCTACATATAATCACAAACGATTTTATGTGACACATTTATTACGTGTATCACTAGCATGAAGAACAGAACGGTTGGATTCAGTTTGTTTGTTTCCAGTTACATAAGTAAAGAAAGATTGCCGAGAGTTATTGAAGTATCATAAATTTGATAGTATGTCTAAAGCAGTGATTCTCAATCTGCAGATAATTTTATTTTTCACCAAATTTAATTTTAAGTAGTCTTTTGCATGAGTGTTTGAAGTTTATTTAACTTTGCACAAACTACACAAACTTATGTGCAGTTTACAGTAATTTACCCAAATCCATAAAATGCTGATCGGTTGACTGCATAGTTACATTCATTAGTAGCTAAGTTCTAAGTAGATCTCAACTGTGAAAACAGTTTTTCGAAAATCATAACTACTAAACGCATAACACTGATGCATAAAAGAACAATTAAAGATTTAACATTTTAAAGGGTGATTTAAAAATATGTAGCAAAATTGAGAAAGGTAGTTCAAGGAGTTGAAATAAGCACATTTTGTAAAGGAATATGTGTGCGAAAAAGGAGGGTACATCTCGCACGTAGAAAAGGATACAATGGTTAGTGAAAAAGACAGATCAAGTAAAAAGAAGACAAATATTTTAAAGATTGAACTTTCTGTAGTGGGTGCCAGAAAGTGCACCACAAACTGAAACAAATAATTCATACCGTCTGTACATGGATGGGTATACAACAACAAAGATCTCTCTGGCATTTTAATCCCAATTTCAGCAGCAACTAATAGTCTGGCCTAAACTTTCTTCGGATGCGATGGAAATTTTATAGACCATTTTTTAATGTGCTCCCAGATGCAGAAACCAATGCTTGTCAAATATGGTGATCATGTACAAACCCATTTAAAAAAAAAACTGTCCCATAATGTTTTCTCTTCGTTCTTAAGTAAATCGGCAGATTTCAATGTAGTATCCCACAGATTATGTATATTTCTTTAGAACTTTTCTGCTATATTGGTTGTCCATAGTTAAAACGAACCAAGTCCATGTTTTGCCCAATTTTGCACTAACACTGTCATGGTAGTGTAGAATAATAAATATTCATGTTCTAATAAAGATTCATGTCCATAGTTCAATTTGTATTTGTTAATATTTTAAAATTATAAATTGGGGAGAGGTAGCTAGGATAATTATAAAAATACTTGATGCAAGGTAGAAGCCCAGAAATAAAATTTAAATTATAATATATATTGAACAATTAATTAATTCTGGGTATAAAATCAAATTACACAATAATAAGCCATTCTTGCAATATTGAAATAATTCACCTACCTTTGCTGACCTGAAAACCCTAGCTACATAATTAAAAGTTCATTTTCATATAGTGGTAGTACAATGCTAAAAATAATTAAACAAAAACAATTTTATAAAATTTTAAATAATTTTTTTATTTAACAATTATTGATATTGAAATTAATTACTGCCATAAAAATTTAGATATATGCATAATATTTGATGCACAGAAATGAACATTTATCAAACAAAATAAAAATTAAAAAATTGTAGCTACACATTAGCACTGCAGGCCTAAGAATTATATTTCAGAACACAAAGTAAAAAAAGACAACCTAAATTTGATAGAGATGTAATGATAAACATTTTTCACTGCAACATCACAAACACTTCTTGAAATGATGAATATTACTTAAGAAAAAGTGAATTTTTTTTTATATTCACTTAATGATATTTTTGAGGTATTCAACTTGCACATTTTCGCACCTTCCTCGGCCATACCTCTAGGCCTGCATCACTCATTCAAAAAATCAAAATCGGAAAAAGCTGAAGATGAGAACAAAAATGTTGAGCAGGAATAAACGTTAAAAAGATGATCACGATCTCTGTGATTAAGAGTACACACCACCACGATGAAAAATAAAAATGCTGTAGGCATTACCCACACTGCAGATCTCGCAAAAGTGATGATCATTGAAAATCAGCGTTCATGGATTGTTCCGGCATAAATAAAGAAATGCTTTCTTCACAATAGCACCTTAATACAATAGATTGTTCCGGAATAGTGTTGTTGAAAATTTTCCATCTCGTCTTTCAAAGCATTCATCACCAAGTCTTTTCATAATGCATCCTTATAGGAATACCAAATGAAGAATAATAAGAATCTTCAGCTTCAGATTCAGGAATATATAAAAAAACATTAACGGAAAATTAAATCAGAGGCAAGACAAGACAAGACCCCAGGCCCCACCGGCCCTGGGGGCCCGCAGCTGGAACAACACCAACCACTCGCTTAGCCCATCACAAAGGAATTCAAAAAGTAACGGAAAACGATTCCAGATACAGACGCCTAATACCTGATGACGCCAAAAACTTACGCGAGCCAAGATGGCGAAGAAATAGTCCCGTTGCAAAATTTGAATTTAAAAATTAATAAAGTTGAAACCTTAATGGAAACAACAACAAAAGTTAAGACAAATAATAATTAAATCGAAAACAAAGTAAATAATTATGTAAAATTTAGAAATTAAATGAAACGGTTAAAATTAACGTTTGAATTTCAAAATTAGCCAAAGTTGCCACAAGAAAATAAAGAAACTTTAGTGGCGAAGAATTAAATTAATTAAAAATACTGACAAAGCCGAAAAAAAGATGTTAATGCAATATTTGCAATCTAACAGTATTCAACAGGCAGCAAGAACAATCAAAGGTCATTGTTATTTTAAACTAGAAAATCACCCGTCATGGTATGACGGGTACAAATTGCTTCTTCATTCGAGAGATTTCCCGTCAAATTTGACGTGTATATATAGATATATATGCGAGAGAAATGTTTAACATTGATTGAAAGCAAATAAAATAAACATATGTTTTATGGCAGGAAATATTTTTTTTTATTTACATATTTCTTTATTCAAAAAGACTCTTGGTAAACAACATTCCGTGTGAAGTATTTTTTGTTGTTTAACAATTTTATTAGAATTCAATAACAATGAAATTCTCAGCTTGTCAAACGTAAGTCAAATGTTAAAATTTCAAAGCAATTCTTTTTCGAAATTCTAATCAAAACAAACCACTTCTCTGCATGTCAAACATCGCCAAAAAATATCTTCAAATTATATCATCACGATTGCAATAAATAATGAGATGCATCGTGGCGTCCAAACTATATCAAACACTATCATGATATACCACTGACGTGATACACAACTTTCTATTAAAAAACAGAAATTAATTTGAAATATAGGATTAATTTAATTGAAAATTTATCCGGAACTATTGATCATAGCGAGATAAATTTTATATCAATAGATAGCACTAGATCACTATTTTAGAGCTATTAAATTTGAAATTAGAACGACAATTACGTTTATAAATTTAAAATTACTGAAATTTAGGTGTTCTAACAATGCTGTTTAACGACTCGCAGTGCTATGGCGCGAGTTTTATTGTTCGAGACGTCAGCGCGTTACCGAGAGACATATCTGGGCTATTATGTTAATAATGCAGCCGATCAACTTTGAGAGCTGCTTTCTCAGAAATGAATCTCATGGACTTGGTTCACTTTAACTCCGAATCCTCCATATGTGTATAGGTTTTAAAAATTGGGGAAGCCCCATTGAGAGGAAATGTAGGAAAATTATTTGCTCTCTTACCCCTATAAGAATGGGGGGTAACAATTTTTCCTTGGATGAGTCGTGTCTATTAAGTGTAAAAATTGCCTGCATTGAGAATTTTCACCACTGCTGGAATTTTAATTGATTTTGTAAGAGATATGTCGAAATAAGCTTTTCATTCGAAGCATATTATTTCACCATAGTCTTCAAAATATACAGAACTAAAAAAACAGTTGGTTCAATTCTTGCAATAAGCAACCGTCGATTAAATTCACGCCTAGAATCATTCGCTGGAACAATGTATGAAGGGAGAATTGAAATCTTTAGTCTTCAATTGATAATACATGATAAATCACACCAGCCGCTCTCACCGCCCTCCGGGCGGGTTCGCGGCCAGCACCCACTTTGCTCAGCTCTGCCCCTGCCACCTGGCTGCTTCGAGGCTCTCAGCCACTACTTTTTCATATACTTTGTAGACAACAGATTGCTTTAAAATTGTAAAATCTTTCAATAAACCCTTTTTAGTTGTAACGTTTTGTATAACTTTCTCACGAATTTCGGCATGAAAGTCTTCAGATCCATAAATACAGAATAATATCGCCTAAATAAACCGTTTCCATCATCTACAATAGGCATTTTATAATATTTTTGACACGCCATTTTGATGGAACTGCTGGGATTATTGATGAAAACAAAATAACATCGCAAAATTAAAATGTTTATTCCAGAAACAACTTCATTCTCTCATTTAACAAAGTTGCATTCCTTAAAAGTTTTTAACAACAACTAATTTTCTTGTTGACAATCTAATAATAATAAATTTATAAAAGAAACAAAATCGTTTGATTTTGTTTCTAAAATTTTAAATTAAAAAAATTAAATTTAAATTTAATTAATTTAAATTTATTTAATTTAAAATTTTAAATTAAATATTAACTAAATCAAAGAAAATAATATTTATAGATATGTCTTAACAAAATCGTCTGCTATTAAAACCAAATTATAGAGATG
>BGPR01012944.1:26387-39490 GCA_013235015.1 Araneus ventricosus | reverse complement strand
TTCATAAAGAATGAACAATAATGAAAATAACCCAGCGGAAGTGGCCTCCCCTAAACTTTCTTGTATACTTCTCAAAAATTTGTCACCCCCTGCGTGGTTAAAAAAATTCGAAACTACTGTAACCCAGAATGCAATGACTATCAGAAGGTTTTTCATTGTAGACTATAGTGATTGTAAAATATTTAGGTGAAGATCATATTCAAATAGATGCCTATGTATTAAAACATAGCGATATTTATTTTCTATCACACTCTAGCAAGCTCTGCTAATGCGAGCGAAAAGAAAACAACAGAAAATGACCTCGTTCGCTATCGATGAATAGCTTGCGCATGTGCAGAGATTGCTTCCGGTACGCAAGTAAAAAAATTGAATATGCAATTTGAACGCCTTTTTTATAACAGATTGAAACGAAATTTGGGTACAGATCTATAATTAATGTTAGCAACCGTCATACCAATTTTTATTTATCTAAGCCAAAGGGTTTAGGAGATATAATTTTTACAAGTATGCGATTATACAGTCCGACAAACAGTCAATCCTTCGACGGATTTGGACCAAACTTTGATACGGACCTACATTATGATGATAAAACTGTGTATCAAATTTTATACATCTAGCTATTCCAGTTTTTGAGTTATATTGTTCACATGAACGCGGACAGACAGACAGACTTCCCATAGACGGATTTTGTCCAAAATTTGATAGAAACCTACAAATGATGTGTAAAGATCACATACCAAATTTCATCCCCGTAGCTCTAATAGTTTTCGAGTTATCGTGTTCACAGACATACATACAGACATGATTCTAAATTGTGTTTTTCGGATTCAGGGAGGTCTAAAACGTGGAGACTCGCCAAAATCTCGAGTTCGAATTTTTTGACGATTACAATACTTTCTCTGTGTATACTTCGTATACGAGAAAGTAAAGAAGGCAAAAGGTAAAGATAATAACGATAAAAAGAAAGTTAAATGGTAAAACTTTTTTTTTTGCGTTCTTAGGTTAAAACAACATGCAGAAGAGTTTCGATTTCGATGTCGGATAATCGAGGGTTTGAGACTAGATTCTATGCAAGATAGGTTGTGAATGTATGATGCATACATATTAAATAGGACGCTGTGGTTCAAATGGCCACAGTTTGGTGTGGTGTGGAAGTCTAGAAAGTGGAATATCATCTCAGATGTTATATGACAATTCACAATAGTTCCCGTGTTGCTTCAAAACAGGGCATTAATACGACAGCAAATAATGAGAATTCAATGTAAACATCGAAAATTATTTCGAATTGATAAATATTTCTTTTTGTTGAAAATTCATAAACTAAAATAAATATATGGTAAGAAAGCTTCCTGAAGGAACTTCCTGGTCTTTTTTTTAAAAAAATAATTAAATGAAATCGAATTTAACTTCAAACAGCTAATTGCAGTGCAGTGTTTTTAGCTTACTGGTTTCAAACGCTACTCTCGTAATTGAAACGCAAGCTGCTGATATTTTTATTTTACTCAAAACAACCACCCTGTGTGAACTGCATTTACGGATTCGAGATTCATTTTGAAATCTTATTACGAGTCGTCCATCATCGTAAACCAAAATAAACAGAGTTTAAGCAAGGTAACATCTATGGCAGGTGAACTTGAAGGACCTTGAAAGAACGCCAGACCTTCACAGAGGTGGTCGAACTTCAACGATTCGAAAAGTTTCTATTTTGTCTCCTGGATATCTTTTTCTCGAATGTCGTCTGATGGAGAATAATTAAAGCTGAACTGCATTATAAAAAAATAAAAAATATTTCTTTTTTCTCCTGTGGGAAGGCTCTTTTTCTTTCCCCCTGAAGGTAAAACTTTCATAAAGAACAATTTTTTCTTCTGAGAACAATAATTGCATGCAAACGATTTTTTCGAAGTTGAGTTTTATGAAGAAATTTCTTTCGTAGTTAAGAGCTTAAATTGCAGATTAAAAATGTTTTTGTTCAAATGAATTTATCATTGAGTCAAATTTCCGCAGCAACTAAGTCTTGAAACTATATCATCATTGGCAAAAGCAAATGTTAGAACAAATTCAGAATTTACAAATTATTATCTTTTCTTTCCGCTAATCTTGCTTTGAAAATTTTAATTAAAATAGAACAAATTGTTTATAAGTTATTCTTAACCAAGCTTAAGAGCAAATAAAAATTAGAATCTTTCAATCTAAAATAGGGTTAATTTTTCGTGTGTCTATTCTAGAGGGTCGCAATTATTTGTCTACTTGAAGCTTCGTTACGAAAATGGCATTTAAAAAATTCTGCCTTCAGATTTAGATTAAATCAAGTCTCATTTAAAGGTTTAAGATTTTAATTTTTTTCAAACTAATAGATAATTCTATGATATAGTGATATATTAATTTTAAAAAAATGCAGAGTAAAGACAAAGAAAATGTCATATTGAAGTTTCATCAGCTAAGATAATATTGTTACAAAAATTGACTTGTGGGTGTACGTGAATGCAGTTCAATAAGCAGGATAAAAAAAAAATAAAGCTCTTTATTTCACGAATATTCTAGGAAAATAAACGTATCACAGATAACAAGTCAGCACTTGTACAAATCTACAACAGAGATTACCAATAAATCTCAGTTACAGCACTTTCAATAGAACTCAAATGTTTCTCAGTTCACCAGCGTGCTTGCTGATCAAAGTCCAACTGACTACTCTTGGCTTGAGAGCTTGCTTCTATACATTTTCGACAGGGAGTGACGTCATTAAAAGGCAGTGTCATAACCTCTAGAAGGTTCATGAAGTTACTTGCTCCCAGCAGAGGTAGGTCCACAGTGCAGGACTTTTCTAGAAGATTCCATTTGTCGCCAAAGTAGCCAACCTTTTCGCCAAGTTGCCAAAAAGATTGCCAAGTTTTGCCGCCAAGATTCGCATGTCAGGGAAACAACTTTACAATTTCGTAATATTATTATATAGAATTTAAGATTTTTTGAAAATTCTTTTAAAAATAATTTATAGAAATTTGAAGTAGATCTATGCAGAAAGAGAGATAGCGCAGCATAAACTTACCCTCCAGAAGAAAAGTATTGATGTAAAATCCATGCAGAAAGAAAGTATTATTCTAGAAAGATAGTTGAAAACACTATGTAAAAAAATCCGCAAATTACACAAGCAAAGTCAATTGCTGATCCTTCACTCCGAAAATTTGTTTTGACAAAACATTCAAGCTAATGACATAAAAAGTTCAAAATTGGACCTTCAAACCAACTCTGGAATGCAACTACTTTGTTTTTGATCATTCGGAAAGAATTCTTTTTTAAAGTAAAAAATAATTTAATTTAATTTTTTTTAATTCAAGAAGTCAAACCACAAATAATAGTGCCAAAGCTACAAATCTCTGGATAATTCGTAGAACAATGAAAAAATTAAATTAGAAATTTACATATTGCAGATAATGCATTTAAGGGTTAAAAATGAAATGCATTAATAAACCTTAAATAAAATATAGAAAAAGCATTTAAGTGTGTAAATAGTTCCTTCTACTTCTGAAACACAATACTGTATCCTATGGTATATTTTTGTTTTTGTTTTAATGAGAAAGCCATTATATGAATCTAAAAATTAGATTGAACACGAATAATTCTAACTGCAAATAGTTAAAAAGTAAATACTGTTGCACAAAATCTTACCGTGGGTGTATGGTGTAAACAGTCCAACACGCAGGATAATGGAGAATGAAGGTTTATTTACAAATATGCAGGAAAACCCGTAGCACAGGTACAGGAAACAATAGTCCTTGCACAGATTACCAATGTAAACAGACAACAATTCACAGATAATGACAGTTCAGCACTTTGATATCTAACAGCACAAACAGTCAGCAAATAACTAGTAACGACAATAACAGCTCAGCTCCCCAGCTGATTAGCTCACACAGCGGATAGAACTCCGAAGACGTTCACGCTTCAAAGCGAAGTAACCAGTCGATCAAAAGACGCTGCTGTGATCCAAACGTGGTCTTATATACTCTCCCCGATAGGCCGTGACGTCACATAGAATTTTCAGGAAAAACCTGGATCTCGGCCCCTAATAGAAATATCGAGAAAAGGGTTGCATTTTCGGGAATCATCTATTTGTCGCCAAGGTCGCCAAATTTGTCGCCAAGTCGCCAAAATGATTGCCAAGTTTGTCGCCAAGGTCATGCGTGCCATAAGAGTCGCTGAGGTCACTCCATGCTCACCTTGTAAAACTCTCTTCCCAACAATAAGACTTGCATTGCTGGGAAGCGACTTTCCATGACTGTAACAATACTAATACTAATAATAATTTATGGAGATTCGAATCTCCAGTACGAAACATAGTAGCGTGATAATGTTTCAGGCTTGATTCATATATAAATTATTTTTAAAAATTTACTCTTAATCCATTCTGTCTGTCTGTGCTCTAAATGTTCCTGGCAGTGAGTTACTTATAGCAATGTCCGGAAAGAAAATGTATTTCATATCGTTGCAACGCGCGTGCAGTAACTAAAACAATGAAAAGTAAGTGTGAAAAGTGCTGTAAAATATGCACTTAAAATATTCTTAAAATTTTATTAGAGAAAACGTGGCACGGAAATAAAATTGGCATCATTGAAAAGCTACTTTTTTGAATTTTAAAGTAGTGTAAGGATGGTTTTTGAGCGATGATGTGTTCCAAAGTTATTGAAGAAAATTTTTAGCACTTCGATTAATTTCTAATTAAAAATCTAATTAAAATTTTGAAAAACCTTTTATTAACTACCCAAGAAATAACCACGTGCCTAATTTGGTTCTCTAGGTTCAGCGGTGCGCCCTGTAGAGAGTTTTGAACGATTTTTGCATCATGCATCTCACATGTCACAATTTACAGCTAGTGCCCAGCCTATGAACATTGTACTGTTAAAAGAAAGAAAGCAAAACGTAAATAAAAGTAATGACTTAATCATTGAGAAATTCTCAAAGTTTATTATATTTCTTGTAAGAATAATTTTCCCATATTTTTTTTAACTTCCCAATAAATACATTCCTTTTACTTACGACAAATAATTGAGGCAAATAAAATTGTGGAGGCTCAGTTTTCACTGGAAGTTTTTTTAATTATCTTGATTTTTTTATTTTGTTGTTGCACATTTTACTTAATTATCACGGCATGAATAATATTTCGAATTCAAATTTAAAATTTTTCTGTTACACGTTGGATAAACTTTTGAAACGTAGGTGATTTATGGATAAATTTTCTTTACATTAAGAATAAATTCGAAGTAAATACTAAAATAATAATAACAGTTGTTAGATTAATGTAATAAAAACTTCCCAGAAAGAAAATTATTTTTAACTGTGAAAAAGACATGGGTAGTGAATTTTTTATGCAATGCTTTTTCCCAGATTACATAAATTTAATATTCTGCTTCGAAAATGCGATTTTGTTCCGTTCCTTAATATTCGAACTTGAACTAGGGTTGGGTGATACTGTATCAACTTAATACTTTGTATCATGTACGCAAAAGTATCAGATACACCCAGGAAAGGCGCTAGAGTTTGCCCGACGGGGGGGACGAGTGTAATGAAATTGGTCTCAAATTTTCGCGAGATTATTATTTATCAACTACAGTTGAATACCCCGTACAAAAATTTTCCCCGACGGGGGTGCCCTGCCCCCCCGGTCCCCCCTCTGGCACCACCCCTGGATACACCAAGCGCCAAGGCAGAAATCTCGTATCAATACCCGATTGCCGACAAACCAGTTCCGTACCGACCCGGAAGGGATCGGTTATCAGCTGTATCAGATACGAAAGTATCAAGTAAAAGTATCAGGTACAAGCGTGTATCAGTATCAACTTGTACCTGATACAGCAAAACCTGGTATCAACCCAACTCCAAGTTGACTTCACATAGTTACGGTCATGGATTCTTACATAACAGCAGATGTTAATACATTATTTCTCCTATATTTCATGCATTCATATGTAAAGCAGATGTTATTTCTTAAAGAATAAATATGATAGTTTACTTTCGTGAGAAGGGAAAGCCAAATTCTGCTAGAACTGGACAGCTTCCAAGTTTCGACAGCAGCTATAACAACAAAAGGGTTGTGCCTTTCCTCACAGAGTTGACCTTGAACTTCCCCGTCCCGTCTCCGGTGCTTCCTTTTCTTCGTGCATAGACTTCACTTTCTCCCCATTTTCACCGTATTGATCACGTGAGAAATTCATGACAGTTCCGTGTCAGCAGAGCTACTTTCCGTAACGTCATGTTTGCTAATGAACGGGGAGGAACTGTTACGTCTTTTCGGATGGTGGAGTTTTTATTATCCATAATTAAGTTCAAAGGATGAGAAAGGTTAAATGCTTTTACAACCTAAAATAAGATTCGCACGGCTTGTTAAATATCTTACAAATTATCCTTTTGAGATTGGAGTATTTAATTAAAATATATTACCTTTTAATTTGTCGTCTGCTTTTGAGATGTGTAATTCCAGGAATTGAACTGGAAAAATATCTTTGGAACAATAAAAGAACAACGTTATTTATCTGTAATTTATGATACACGACTGCTTGCTTTTCACGGAACAGTTTCATTTTGGTTTGAAAACAGAATGATAATTTCAGTTTAGAATTCTGGTTTCGGAACCTCTGAATTTATATTTTAGGATATAATTTCTTTATTAATATGGTAAGAATTTTCTTCGAAATTTAGTCTTCTGTAGAAAAAGAACGGTGAGCTTTTATTCTCCTTCTTTTATAAATCGTTATTTGGAACAAGTTTTAGTCTTGCATTTTCGAACGTAGCAACGTTAATCAAATTTGTAAAAATTATACAATTTTTTGCAAACGGAAATTTAATATTTAATTATATTTAATATTTGTCGCCAAACAATTTAATTTCAATAATTCAAATTTCGAACTCTTCAGTTAAGTATTCCAAAATATTTTTCATTTGCTAGAATAATAAGAATTCGCTCTCAAATTTAAAAACTGAAGGAAAAAAGTGAGTATTTTTATTTTAAAACATTCAAATGTGATTTTGGTATTGATTGCTTCCTTTTCAGATAATAACGATGCTATTATATTTGTGAAATTTATATATTTAAAACGAATGAATTAGGCCTTTCACTGAAAAAAAGAAACATTTTAGTGTGAGAATGGAGCAATTCCTTAAATCTAGAATTTCGTTTTTAAAATGTATAATCACGTAGAAGAACTACGAATTTATTAAAATTAATAACAAAAACATTAAAATAAAACATTATTTATAAAATCTGAGTTAATGACCCAAAGGAATGATAAGAATTTAAACTGTCGTTTTTATTATTTCCCAGACACGCCACGTTTAGAGTTATATTTGTATCTTTTGGAATCAGTGGAACTGGCATTTACATCGTTGTTCTGGAGAAGAAATGCGACTACAGACGAGAACCGATCAATAATAGTTCATCTCGAATATTTTGAGCAGCAGCCCCATTGTTTATACCCTATCAGTATCGCTTTCTTTATTTATCAGTTTCTTCGAACCCAGCCCACCAGGAGTTAAAGAAAGTTCAGTAGAATTTTATAGGCTTATAACTTCGTCGTGATTGCTTTTAGTTTTTTCTTTTATGGGATGTAGCCAATTCAATTACAAATTTAGGTTAAAAAGTTCAATAGAAACCGAATTCAGAAATGTCTAGTTTTTATTAAAAAATTTGTTTTCAGATTTTTTTTATACATTTTTCCGAAATTTGCAAACTTTTATTGAAAATATACTTCCATATACATTATAAAATATTAAATGGATTAATATTTGCTTCAATAGAAACTGAATCAGAAATGTATATGTTTTGATTATAAAATCTTGTTTCCAGATTTTTAAATCATTTTACAATAATTTGCATACTTTCACTGAAAATATACTTCTATATTCATTATGAAATATTAAATGAATTAATAATTGCTTTGATTATTAAACGTACAAATAATATTAAGGTTATTTCATATTTTGCTCTCCAGGGCTGATTTTGAAATAAATTTTTCATATTCATATATTGAAGTTGTGCGACAATAAATCTGAACAATATTTTTTTAAATGAATAAAAAAATGAAAATTGTGTAATAATCTGGAATGGAATATAATTTCCTTTTCTGACTCATAAAGAAAAAGTGGTCAAAAAGTAATTCGCACGTTTAGAAATTTTTTTATTCATTTGTATTTATAGTAATAATGGTTTGTATATTGTTATATGGAATTTGTTAGGTATTGCAATCTTGTAAAAAAGTAATAAAAGATTTTAGGGGGGGGGGGAATCACCCTTCACATATATTAACGTATTGTTTTGAAGTAACACTAGGGCTATTTTGGGACGGACCTCGTAATTTTGAACCGCGTTCAGATGATGCGGATGACACCTGAGCTGGCACCCCTCTCTCCAAACTTCTGCACCTGCTGTCCTTTCATTCAAAAATTATGCCTTGATCAAAATGTTGGGGATCTTAAAATAGCAACACAAGTACTTGTTTCCAACGATAACTTTTATTCTTGCAATTGATATTTTAAATTTTTTCAATTACAGATTTCATTAAATGGTGAAAGAAACGGTTAGTGTAAGCAAAAAATGTGGTAGTTCGTCTGAAAATTTTATTTTTATATAAGAAATTTCTTTTCTAGATAAGAAAAATTCGATTGTTTACATTGTATTGAAAGTGACGCTGCTGTGATAAATTCTGTGTAAATATGTTATATAAATTTTATATGAGGAAACAGACACGCAAATTTTCTGAAGAGTGTTTTTTTTTCTGCATGAGGGGAAAAAGGATATTCGCATTCAGCTGGTTAGTTACTATTTTAAGTCAGTAGCCTAGGCAACCAGCGAGAAATAAACTTTCGTATCAAACAGTAAACATTTATGTTGTACATTTTTAAGTAGAAAGCTAATATTTATTAAAACTAATAGTCCAGTAATATTCATCCTGCGTTTCTTTTCTTACATAACATTGCTTTTAGAATAATATTCAATGTCTTTTTTGTTGATGAGTTGAGTGTTTCTGCAATTTCCTCTTGAAAATACTGTTTAAACTTTTTGTATTAGCACATGAAGAAAGTATTAAATACAGTGGAATCTCCCTATAACGAAATCGCTTGGTTCCAGTTGAAAAATTCGCTATAGAGAAAATTTCGTTATACGGAGAATTAGAGATTTTTGCAGTTATTTAAATAAATTTTACAAACCTTTTAGTATGTGCGATAAGTTCAAAAATATTTAATTATGACTTTCAATTAAAAATGAAGTAATATTTATTATAAATTTGTTAAAATTATACTAATTTTTACTGTATAAATAAAATGCTCAAAAGTGAAGACAATTCACCAATTTAGAGAATAATATGTACTAGTAAGGATGAACATAAAATGTGTATTATCACATCCATTTGCTGTTTCCAACCCCGCTCCAGTAGAAATGTTGCTCCCTCTGTAGAAACCCACGTCCCCACAACTGCATTACCCTTCACATAGCATTCTATTGTCATGTGTTATCGCTGGAATGAACAATGCGAGTGGTTCCAGAAACAGGCACGTGTGAGCGATTTGTTTGCACAGAAATTAGCAACTTTCTTCAAAAATGACAAAAAACGAAAAGATAAAGGTCTGAAAAAATTCGTTATAGGGAGACAACCACTTCGTTATATGGAGAATATTTTGAATGTTTTTTAACATTCCGATTAAAAATTTCGTTATAGGGAGACTTCGTTGTAGGGAGACTCTACTGTATTTATTCGTAATTTTGTTTCGCTTTTGACAGTTGTTCGTAAAATTCAAAACTATTGAAGCTTACGTTAAATGCTCATAGATGAATACAATAAAGATTTTACTGGACTGATTCTACTGAACGATTACACTGATCTCTCTGCCATCTAAAATGACAGGGTTTTCCCCCCAGAAAAGTACATAAGTGAAGCCAAAGAAAATATCGAAGAGAGTTCACAGGATGAAGTTATCTTTTCAAATGCAAAAGTCATAACTTTGTAGGGATGACGAAGAAAACATTATTTAATACATATTAAGATGGCACACTTTGGGTTAAAAATGCTTTTATAAAGATATTTCTCTTAAGCATAAAAACAGATTAGCATAACTTGAAAAATATTTTTTGAGCCTCCTTATCTTTAGTTTCTTAGTTCCCTTTGATTTATTAGTTCTTAGTTTCTTATTACTCGGCAGGATTTAGGACCTTTACAACCATATTGTTGCAAAAGGTCTCTCTGTGGTGTATGGTGTAAACAGTCCAACACGCAGGATAATGGAGAATGAAGGTTTATTTACAAATATGCAGGAAAACACGTAGCACAGGTACAGGAAACAATAGTCCTTGCACAGATTACCAATGTAAACAGACAACAATTCACAGGTAATGACAGTTCAGCACTTTGATATCTAACAGCACAAACAGTCAGCAAATAACTAGTAACGACAATAGCAGCTCAGCTCACCAGCTGATTAGCTCACACAGCGGATAGAACTCCGAAGACGTTCACGCTTCAAAGCGAAGTAACCAGTCGATCAAAAGACGCTACCGTGATTCAAACGCGGTCTTATATACTCTCCCCGATAGGCCGTGACGTCACATAGAATTTACAGGAAAACCTGGATCTCGGCCCCTAATAGAAATATCGATAAAAGGGTTGCATTTTCGGGAATAATCTATTTGTCGCCAAGGTCGCCAAATTTGTCGCCAAGTTTGTCGCCAAGGTCATGCGTGCCATAAGAGTCGCTGAGGTCACTCCATGCTTCACCTTGTAAAACTCTCTTCCCAACCATAAGACTTGCATTGCTGGGAAGCGACTTTCCATGACTGTAACAATATTATGCGAGGGTTGGCTGTTTATGTATCTAGGCAATGCTTTTACGCTATTGGATTATGTCGGTAGTGGAGTAGCGAGGGGTGGGCAAGGGGTTGTGTAGATGACCCGGGCGCCTGTCTTCAGGTCGATTTGCAGTCAACATGGTGTAGTTATTTCACATGTTTAAAACCAGAAAGCGAATAATAAAGTCGAGAAGGGGATGAAAAAATAAATACTAAGTCCCGGGCGCCGATGAACCCGCTATGCTACTGTATGCTACAGAATTCATAACAGCTTATCATCAGTAATGTTTTATGTATGCAAGGGTCGAAGAAAATTCGACGACTGAGTTTTTTTATGATTTAATTCTCATTGATTTTAAGGCGTACGTTTGTTGTGATCAAAATACAATCTTCAAGGCTTTCTGTCTATGCCTTTGAAATTCGGCGATTTTTGTAACTTTGTATTTTCTGAAACATACCCAATGTGACTGTCAGTATTTTCTGGATTTTCAACAGTGCAAAAATATATTAGTCTGTTTCTTGAAATGTATTCAGTTCACGTTAAAAAGGTTGGAATTTCTGTAGCCTAATGCCGTATAACCGAACCTTTTCGGCAAGTTTTCGGATTGCAAGTTCCATTGATAAAACCAGCGCAGGTGACGAAGTGCCGAGTTTTAGTAAATCGGCACTACGTCACCTGCGCTGGTTTAATCTCAAAAAATTAATGTCAAGGACGGTACTATTCTGTATACTCAACCAGATTTTATAATTTTATTTCTGTTTTTCGCACTCTCTAAGGAATATAATCATAAATACATACAAATATCCTTTTTTGGATTAAATTTACAGAAAATAAGTCTGAAAGAGCAAAAACAAATCCAAAGAACAATGACATGTGTGCTTTTTAGCAACAAGTCCCAAAAACAGTTTTGTGACATTGTTGAATCAGGTATATATCATTTCAAGCTCACTCACTGTAAGTTTAATTCCTAAATATATATATTTAAATGTGACATATATAGTAATACTTGTAACATTGTGGCGTGAAATATATCGACGCTATAATTTTTCGAAACTGAGATTAAAACGTAAGAGTAAAGTTGGAAATGTTCCTTAGGTAACCTTATTTACTCGCTTCTTCATCTAAATAAAAGCTAATAGATAAAATAAATTAGATCGACGCCTTAATATAAGGGGTGCAGATTAACCATCTAAAATTTCAGCTTATTTAAGGCGAATAGGCAGAATCTGAAGAGGGAATTCATCATCCATTATTCAACTCACTTTGATATTCCTTGTATTTGGAATGAGTATTCTGGTTTTAAAACAAATATAATTAACTCTCTGTAGAAAACTGCTTTTGAAATAAATATAATTAACCCTCTGTAGAAAACTGCTTTTAATATTCGTATTTAAAAAGGCAAAATAACGGGAATAATGAAGCGATAATCTAGTGCACAATTTTGTAGAATACGTAGCAAACGACAAAAAAAAATCACCAGACATCATTGATTAAAATAAAGATAATATAACAAAACAGGAGACTCTAAGAACCGTTAAATTTAGTAAGATTGCGTCCGTTTTTTAAAATAAAAGTGGGGTGTTTTGGGAACAACCTCGTAATTTTGAGTCGTGGTCAGGAGACAATTTAGAGACAAATAAGATGGAGAAAATCAGCATCACACAAAACTAAGAGAATAAAGTGTATATATAAAAAATGAAAATGGGAGGGTCTTTGTAGAACGTATTCTTCAACTCACAAACAAAAAATAGTGAATGGTGAAGTGTGGTCGTTCGTTTAATAGAAAAAGTTAAAGAAGTTTCGAAACTCTAGTCCAGGGGTTCTCAACCTTTTTTCTCTCGCGTACCCCTTGATTAGCTTTTTTATTTTCGCGTACCCCCTACGGGCCCCCCCCCCCCCAACCATCTATCTATGCAAAGTTTTTATCAATAATGTTAAGGGCTTAGGTAAGCTTAGAAGTCAAATGACTCGAATTAATAATATTTGCAGGACTTAAATTTGATTTTACACTTTTACAATAGTATTAGTTCAACGCCAAAACAAATGAAACCAGTATTGCAATAATTTATTATTCGTTATTCACCATGCATCCAGTCGAGCAATTGATGATGCCTGCGTTTAATCGCGCTTTAAATAAAAACCTCAAAACAAGAAGCTTTGAGAGGATTCGGGATTGTTCTCGATAAGCCTAAACTGGTTGAAGGAAAACAAAAAGCATGCACCATAATTGGCGCCCAGTGAAGCTACAGTGTTTGAGGCGATATTGATGATTCA
>BGPR01012944.1:0-16411 GCA_013235015.1 Araneus ventricosus | reverse complement strand
GAGACCACTCCCGCTGGTTTTTTATGCAACCTCGTATAATAAGAATCAGCAAAATAGCTCCAGCGGTTGGAGTTGGGGACTGGTTTATTGGTTTTTACCAATTATTTTAGATATAAAGATGTATTAATACTCAACATCAAAAACACCTACTTCGTAAACATTACATGTAATCAGTAAAAATGAAAAGGGCCGCTCACTCGATGAAGCAACATCATAAAGGCCACTGATTAAGTCTCTAGACATTAATAGAAGTATATCGATGTCGAACGAAACACTTGCGATTATTTATATTTGCTGTTAGTTTCTCCTCTCCAGTTACGGGCACGAATCTTCTATCAAATAACCTAGAATTCTTCATACGTGACCACGTCATTACTCGTAATGAGAGAAGAATACATTGAAGCTGGACTCGTCTTGAATAAGGTTATTTTTGTTCTTGCTATTTTCCACGATCTGTTTTTGAAAATCAATACTTCGACGTGTGCAAAAAAAGAGACGAAAAAACCCATATAATGCGTCATCATGAGCGAATATCGTCAGGGTAGAGTAATTGGAAGGCCGATCTTATTTCCTGCAAAAACGAACTCACTTGCAAAACTCAATCCGGGCAAAGTATGTCATCATCGCGGTTGAACGAAATAGGACAGATGATCTTCTTATTGTTTGATGGAAAAAAAAACCCTAATAAGTCTTTAGAGAACATGAATTCTTTATTTTAATAGGAGCAGCGTTCCACCCGTGCAGCTGGGCTTAATTTAGATGGTAAATTAGATCGCTTACGTAAGGAAACAATGCTGTCTTGCGTTATTGCGACATGCTTGAAGATATTGTGATCACTGCTTTCGAAATTCTTTCTGCTGTGTATTTTAAGGTTCGTCATTTCATCAATTTGGATGAGTCAACAATCTCAAAATGGAACGAATTGAGTATTTTTTCTTCATTTTAATGAATTTGCAATTTGTAAATACTTAGAGTTAGTAAAAACTAAATGTCAGCCATATAAATAGTGAATATTCTAATGGAGTCAATTCGCGACGCCATGCTTGTATGACGAACATAATTATGCATGTTATCTAAGGGAACATTCTCTTACGAAAAAAAGTAACTCCTTTTTCCTCATGGAGTCCCACAATGGATTCTAAATTAAAATTGGCGTTTTGGATTTGACATGCATTTTATGATTATCAACTTAATTTATTAATTATAAGCTATTCAGTTTTCTTAAACTACATTTACTTTCATTTTTCAGGTATATATGTTAAGAAAAAAAAGAGAGAATACAGTTTCCGAATGAAGAAAGAATGTAACTCTTTTAAGTTATTACTTAGTCTCATAGAATGTATAAAAACTGCCAGTCTCTAGACTTTGAATGAGCAATAAACACGACAACCGGATTTCAGCTATTCTCCAGTCCAAATAGCATAGCTTTAAAAGCCTATTTCCCTATAATTGAAAATGTGCAATATCATCGACATCTTGAATTAAACTTTCCGGAATATCGAGAGTCTAGTTTGCCTAATTAGGGAAAAAAATGAAAATTAAAGAAGCGCTAATCGTACATTTTGCTAAAAAAAGCACTAAATAATTGTTCCATATACACTGTAAAAAATATCCGTTTTTTTCCCGGACTTTTTCCGTATATTTGACGGTTTAAAGCTGTTTTGTTGACAAAACGGTTTTTCACCGTTTTCCGCTCCAGCCATAAACGGTTTAAAACCGTCAGTTCAAATTCTATTTTTCGTCATACGGTATTGCTTTCCGTACGATATCTTTCCCTTTTCTTAAATGTAATTTTATTGCATTCATTTCACGTTTTTAATAGGGTTCCATCTCCGCTATTGTTTACACATGTTGCAGTAACCTGTTGTCACTCGTGAAAGCTAACCTTAAAACACGTGTTCTGGCAATAGTTGATTTATTACACCACTAAGTGGCGCCACTAGAGCTATAGTGACTTTAAAACTCAAATAGATTATTTTTACATCATTTTATGAAGTCTCCGGTGGTCTAGTGGTTAGAGCGACTGCCTTTTATTTCTAAGAACGCGGTTTCGATCCCCGGCTCGGAGGAGTTAGAAGTTTTGTCACCATCTTGCATCGAAATCGTCCAAGTAAGTTCAATTAAAAATTATATTAATTAAATTAATTGAAATTAATAATTAAGCCTTGATTAATTAATATTCCTTATTGATAATACACATCAGCACATTTCATCTCGAACAGAAGGAGAAAAACAACTCAACTCAGTCGATGACGTCACTTACTTCGATGACTTAATTCTTACGGAGAAAACTTGATTTCATACGGTAAAAAACCGTTGTGACTACGGATTTACTTCGTAGCTTTTACGGGAAAATCTTGTTCCTGTATGGTAAAAAACTGTTGTGCCTACGGATTTACTTCGTAACTTTTACGGTTTTGCACAACCTACTCAGCTGCCAGTTTAAAACCGTAAATTTTACGGGATTTTTTTTACAGTGTATCTATAATATAAAGTAGAAAATACATGTATCTGTCTGTCTGTCGGTCACAAGAATCCCTCCTAAACGGTGAACCGTAGCGACATGAAATTCGCACACGACATTCTAGAGCATATTTCTAAGTGGTCATCGGTGCTATTTTCAACTCTCAGAGTTAATTAGTTTTTAAGATACTTAATTAACTAACGAAAAATAGCCGCTGTTAAGCCTAATGCTTAGACGGTTTTTGCCAATAACTTCTGAAATATTTATTAGACAACAATTATTTTTATGCCATTATTCTGAAGTATATGGACATTTTCAGATTTACACATTTTTTCGAATTCCTCCAGCAAGTCAAAACGAACTACACTTGAGTTGCGACTATGTGATGAATAGGCTTGGACTCACTTTTTACAGTGAATATTCGTCAGTGAGGGCATTTAGGGGACCGACCAGATATTGATGAAGAAGAAAATGATTTGTGCCCACCCCGTTTCACTTTGAGGAGGTAGCGATTTTCAGCTTTCATTTGTTTGCAGTGCGCAATACTTGCATAGAATTTGGTAAAAATATCATTCGGGGAGATACAAAGGTATTCTTAAAAAATCCCGAATTTTTCCGCATGTTTTTTGTTCATAACATGCAATGTTTTCGATCAAATAATACGAAACTTACGGAATACGTGACAATATGTTAGCGAAGCCTTGTATTAAAATTTTAAACTATTAGAGGAAATATGAGTATTTATAATAAATAATTTATTCCTGCGCATGTGCGAAACATAGCATCATTTTTCTTTTATAATTTGGAAACCAGTTATATAGGGCAGCTTATATAAAAATATCAATCGAATACCATTAAGATTCAGAAAGATATCAGTATTTGGTATCTAAAAGAAACAAAATGATGAGGGCTTTTCCACAAATTGATATTATTTAAACTTGAATTTTTGAACAGTAATCGAACTGCAATTTAACTTATGTATTTTATTTATAAGTTTGTATGAGTATTCGGCATATTCAACATTTATAAAATTCAGTCAAACTATTCGAAGATTCAAGTTTAAAAAACAGCATTTTATGGAAAATCCCTCATCATTTTTCTCTTTTCTCCATTTTTTTCTATTTTCATTCTTCATTTCTTTTTCATCAATTCCTGATCGGTCTCCTCGTGGGCGAATCTTCACTGTAAAATGCTAATTAAAGCCTATTCATTACATAGTCGAAGTTCAAGGGCAGTTACTCCAGCCTTCCTGGGGGAATTAGAAGAAAATGTGTCAATCCGAAAGTGTCCGGATACTTTTGATCATATAGTGTATAGCTGAAACATTAACAACGATTTAGATATGATACAAAGAAAAATACAAGCATCAGGCAAAAAATTACAATCAGCATGCAGTTAATTAATGCAAATTGTTTTTGCGTTATTGTTTATTTGGAAACAATTACGCAATAGGAACCAACGAAGATTTGATGGAGTTCGGAATCACTATTGCAAAATGTAACTGGGGATGTAAAATTTTATATCGAAAATTGAACCAACTTTAGTTCTTTGCTTAGTCTATTTGTAATGCAGTAATTAAAATAGAAGGCATTAGAATTTTTTCCAACGGTTTGTGTGTGCGTTTATTTGTCTGCGTGCGTGCGTGTTTGTGTTTGGGTGCGTGCGTGTGTGTATGTGTCTGATTGCGTGCGTGTGAGCAGATGTATGTTTTGCAGTTGGTTACCGCTTGCTTAACGAGTCCAATTTTTTTCTAGTCAATATATAGACTTTTATATAAGACATCTTTTGAGCTTTTTAAGGAAATGTCCTTTTCCCGATTCTGTTGATGCAATTATTATAATAAGTTCATGCTAAAGTTTCTGCTCTGAAACCATCTGACCATCTTATCTGGATTAGGAATTCCGGGGAAGATGTCAATCTAGATGACATTTAATTCCTCGAAATTTGGGTGATCTGTGCATTGATAAGACAGATGATCTATGCATTGATACAACATTTATTTTACAGAAGTATTGAATACTTTCTTCCAAATGAGTACGAAGTTAACAAAAAAAACCCCACCATGGTAAAAAACATATCTTGTACAAAAAACAATTCTGAAATGAAAATACTACATTCTTTTATTTTATTTCCTTGTTTTTCACATTTTCTTTTGATAAATATTTCCTGTTTTCCGAATGATTAAATTAAGGAAACATATTTATTTCCTAGCAAATCCAAAACGAAAAAATATATCTCTTACTTTTTCGGCCATTGTGCAACACCAGCTAATGTGAATATCAAATTTTGAAGACCCCGCTTGGCAACAGAAATGATAGAAAATAAAACTCTTTTTAGTAGGAAAAACAAATCAGCAAAACAGGCTCCCTGCACTCAGGTCTGGCTGAGATACCAAAACTTGGCAGTGTTCCACGAGACGTAATAGTTACCTGGCGGAAAAATAAAAAAATACATTCTTCCGAAAATATTTAAATACGTTCTAATAGATTTATGTCTCAACGATTGCTTTATTTTGAGAGTTTCTAAAATTTAAGACAAAGCGGAATTATTAATAAAAAGAGTGTGGGAAAAACTACTGATTACTACTGTAATCAGCAGTTTGTTAATTAATTCATTAGTGACAGAAGGTGACGATTATCGTCTTAAACACTTAGTGCAACTTCTCATTAAATTACTTGAAACTCTTAACGTGAGTTTGTGAATTCGTCCCTTTTTACTTTCTCGTATACGAAGTATACAAAGAGAAAGTATTGTAATCGTCAAAAAAATTCGAACTCGAGATTTTGACGAATCTCCACGTTTTAGACCTCCCTGATTAAGAAAAACACAATTTTGGAATTATGTCTGTCTGTGTGTCTGTAGTCTGTGAACACGATAACTCGAAAACTACTATAGCTACGGGGATGAAATTTTGTATGTGGTCTTTAAACATAATTTGTAGGTTTCTATCAAATTTTGGACAAAATTCGTCAACGGGAAGTCTGTCTGTCTGTATGTCCGAAGTCATGCGAACACTATAACTCAAAAACTTGAATAGCTAGATGGATAAAATTTGATACACTGTTTTATAGTCATGAATGTAGGTCTGTATAAAATTTTGGGCCAAATCCGTCAACGGGCTGACTGTCTGTATAATAGCATACTTGTTCAACTCCATGTGCCTGTGCAAAGAAGGGATACTCCGAAAACTTGGCAGTTTGCCAAAAACCAATTCTGGCGGCAAGATTTTGTAAGGAAGCAAACATTTAAGGCGTCTCGTTTTACTTGCGTATTGGAAGCAATCTCTGCGCATGCGCAAGCTATTTAGCGAGCAAGCTATTCTCCTGTTTTCTTCTCCGCACGCGGAACTTGCATTGCTAGAGTTTGATAAAAAAAAAATAAATATTGCGAAGTTTTAATACATACATATGATTCTTCAATATTTCTATCACTCAATATTTAACTATCACTATAATCAACAATGAAAAACCTTCTGATAGTCATTGCATTCTGGGTTACAGTTGGTTCGAACTTTTTATCAATGCAGGGGAAAGGGAAATGACAAATGTTTGAAAAGTATACGAGAAAGTTTAGGGGAGGCCACTCCCGCTGGTAACTTTCTAGTATACACAGAGAAAGTATTGTAATCGTCAAAAAATTCGAACTCGAGATTTTGACGAATCTCCACGTTTTAGACCTCCCTAAATCCGGAAAACACAATTTCGGAATTATATCTGTCTGTGTGTCTGTGAACAGGATAACTCAAAAACTATTAGAGATATAGGGATGAAATTTGGTACGTGATCTTTTCACATCATTTGTAGGTTTCTTTCAAATTTTGGACAAAATCCGTCTACGGGAAGTCTGTCTGTCTGTTCGCGTTCATGTGAACACTATAACTCAAAAACTAGAATAGCTAGATGGATAAAATTTGGTACACAGTTTTATCATCATGAATGTAGGTCCGTATCAAAGTTTGGTCCAAATCCGTCGAAGGGTTGACTGTCTGTCGGACTGTATAATCGCATACTTGTAAAAATTAAATCTCCTAAACCCTTTGGCTTAGATAAATAAAAATTGGTATGACGGTTTCTAACATTAATTATAGATTTGTGCTCAAATTTCCTTTCAGTCGGTTAAAAAAAGGTGTTCAAATTGCATAATTATTTTTCTAATCCTATTCTCCATACGCATGCGTACTGGTAGCAATCTGGGCACGCGGAAGGATTACATCACTTTGTCCTTGAGCCGGCAAGAGTGGAAGTGTGTGCTAGAAGGGTTTTAATCGCTACTAATCTCTTTGAATATCATTCTTCACCTAAATATTTTACAATCGCTATAATCTACAATGAAAAACCTTCCGATAGTCATTGGATTCTGGGTTACAGTTGGTTCGAATTTTTTATCGACACGGGGGCGGGGGGGGGACAGCACCTTTTTGGGAAAGTATCCGAGAAAGTTTAGGGGAGACCACTCCCGCTGGTTTAGATACCTTATCCAGTTGTCCCGAAGCACAGTTCCGGGACGCCGAAATGTCCCGTTTTTAGAAAGTGAGCAACCTACGGTTACAGTTTCAAAAGAGATGGATAAGATATGGACCAGCGAAAAAACACAGTTGAAAGTTGCTAATTTTAAAGCAATGTTAATTATCAAAGTAAATTATACGGAATCCTGCCATGAATTTCCTCTTTATTTGAAATCCACGCCAAATATACTGAGGCAAAAATTTGCTCTTCAGAGAAATACAAGATCACATTATTTATTTATTTTCACTTGTTCATTCTTGATCTTTTCATTAATAAATAAAATCTGAAAAAAAAATGTGCGTTTTTTTAATAAACGCACTATTACTTAAAAATTAGTAGGTGTCCCGTTTTGAGGGGGGGGGGGGAAAAATGGGCACGTTAGTTATTGTGTTGTTTCTGCAACACATGTAAGAGAAAGAGGTCGCTATTATTATAAAACTTTGTAACAGAATTTCGTAACATCTCCTCTTCCATGGAAACTGTGCATTTTGTATAAAAATATCTACAAGTGTAAGAAATAGCCATGTTTTCACAATTACATAAGAGGTTAGTCTACTCGATTAAAATAGTTAACCTAACCTGTTATGAGTAGCTACATGCTAATCTAAAAACATATATGTTATAAATTAACACTTTCCTAATTTTAAAAAACACGCTACTCAAAATTTAATTAATAAAATTATTTCTACTTAAGCTCTAACACACAATTAACTGTCACTTTAACTGGCTGAAATCCAGTTTCTAACGCTCGGGAATTCCCCTCTTTTACAATACTACTTGCACCATCTCGCTGCGATGGTGCAACTTCCTCTTTTTAAAAATCATGTAGCCTTTATACCAGACGCCCGCTTCGGCGTGGTTTGTTTCTCTGTCGTCGGTGGCTGCGCTTTGCGTCTATATAGGGTGTTCATTATTTATTGTCGGGGTTTCCGTACCTCATAACTTTCGAATAAAAAATATTACGCAAAAACCGATTACATATTCGTAAATTACAACTCAAAGAATTTTATTAATGATATTAAAATTATTATTAATGATTAATGATTAATTATAAATTATTATAATTATTAATGATTTTCCTGCGAAGTGCTCGGTCTTCCCGCTCCCTTTCGGTGTAGACCGCTACCAGTTTCCTGAAATTGTGTTAACCAGCGTCTGATAGAATTATCCGAAGGAGGATCTTTCTTGTACGTGCTCCTGAAGCGACGTTGAGTAGTTATGACTGATTTAGTTTCGAAAAACCACAATACACACATTGCTTTTTCTTGCACGGTCGCCATTTTTATTTATGACGTCATAATTACCCAGACTGCAAATGCGCTAAGATCGCATTGTTGCCACGTAAAATTCTTTGAGTTGTAATTTACGAATACGTAATCGGTTTTTGCGTAATATTTTTTATTCGAAAGTTATGAGGTACGGAAACCCCGACAATAATTAATGAACACCCTGTATTTTAAATCATGGCTTGATATTCCTCAGACATCGGGATTTCGACAGACATCGCACACCTCTCTGGCAGATTAGAACTGTTTTTCCTTGTTGGCATGTGCAAATAACTCATCAGAGACAGATGTTATAGATCAGATGTAAATACAGAGACACACATGCTATGGAAAATAAAGAAAACATTTCGAATTTTTTCCCCTGGGTTCAAAATTATGACCCAGAATAACACCTTTTGTTTTTCGATTTGTCAAGAAAACGAAAACAGGATTTCGACATTTACGTGTGTTTCTGTATTTCAAACTGTGTTTATTTTGTTATGTTATTATTTTGCCTTAATTACTGTAGTGTTCAATGAAAACGCACCAGTTGTATTTTTTTATGAATATGTCATTGTAAGTTTAAATTGGGCAAATAATACTGTTGAAAAGAATGTAATTTTGATCAGTTTGCAACAAGAGAGCGTGATTGCATCATACACTGTAAAAAATATCCGTTTTTTTCCCGGACCTTTTCCGTATATTTGAGCTGTTTTGTTGACAAAACGGTTTTTCACCGTTTCCCACTCCAGCCATAAACGGTTTAAAACCGTCAGTTCAAATTCTATTTTTCGTCATACGGTATTGCTTTCCGTACGATAACTTTCCCTTTTCTTAAATGCAATTTTATTGCATTCATTTCATGTTTTTAATAGGGTTCCATCTCCGCTATTGTTTACACATGTTGCAGTAACCTGTTGTCACTCATGAAAGCTAACCTTAAAACACGTGTTCTGGCAATAGTTGATTTTTACACCACTAGGTGGCGCCACTAGAGCTATAGTGACTTTAAAACTCAAATTGATTATTTTTACTTTATTTTATGAAGTCTCCGGTGGTCTACTGGTTAGAGCGACTGCCTTTTTTTTTTCTATGAACGCGGTTTCGATCCCCGGCTCGGAGGAGTTTGAAGCTTTGTCACCATCTTGCATCGAAATCGTCCAAGTAAGTTCAATTAAAAATTAAGCTAATTGAAATTAATAATTAAGCTTTGATTAATTAATATTCCTAATTGATAATGCATATCAGCACATTTCAACTCAACTCGAACAGAAGGAGAAAAACAACTCAACTCCGTCGATGACGTCACTTACTTCGATTACTTAATTTTTACGGAGAAAACTTGATTTCATACGGTAAAAAACCGTTGTGACTACGGATTTACTTCAAACCTTTACGGGAAAAACTTGTTCCTGTATGGTAAAAAACCGTTGTGCCTACGGGTTTACTTCTTAACTTTTACGGTTTTGCACAACCAACCCAGCTGCCAGTTTAAAACCGTAAATTTTACGGGATTTTTTTTACAGTGTACTTTTTGCTATTGCATCATCCTTTAAGTTATTGCGTCGGCCTTATCAGTAAAATATTACAAAATCTAGAATGGTTCGTTTTTCATTGACTAGTGTTGTATTAAAACATAGATATTTAGGTAGCAAAGTTTTTCCGTAAATGGCTGGTCCCTTTGAACACGATTGAAAAGAGGGGGAATTTCTGTCTTGACCATTCTGAGAGTTAACCAAAGCCGAAAAGAACGCATTTTGTTGGCTTTAGGTTTTATTTTCTCCTGGGGAAACCTCGACCTTGCACAATTTTCACCATCGAAGGAACAAAACAAAAGCTGACGCGTTCTTTTATTCGTGATGAGTCACTATCGTCTGCTAAAGAACAAATTTCAAGAGCAAAGGAGGCAGAAGGAAAGATGCGATCACAATGCCGAATCCTACCTGTAGAAGGTGTTAAACGGATGCGCAGGTGCATCCTCATAAGCGGCATTTTGTTGCGCAATTGCCTTAAAATAAACACCGGATATTTAAGCCTGCCAGGCTCGTGAAAAGCTCTGACAGGCGAATCGGCGGCGTTTCGTTGCCCGTCTTTTTAACTGAAAAACGTCAAGAAATTGCTGACTCTATTAAATGCACGCACATGTTAAGTGTGATTAATTGCTGCATCTGACAGTGTTCTAGAAAAGACTGGGAGGGCTGAAATTTTTGAACAGATTATTCATACTTAATTATCGTCTTTTTCTGAATTAATAACGGGAATTAGACTCGTTAAAGGAAGTGAATGAATCATCCTTGGAATTATACTTTATAATGCCAGTAATTTAATGAATATTACAACACTTCAAAAGAAGATATGCCACGTGATTCTAGGGTAGGTTCTCAGATGAATATAGAAGAAAAATTCTTTAGTAAAAAACCCTGATTTTTTATATGCGTTTATTAGTATGCGCGAAAAGCATACTATGAAAAAGGAGAAGTATAACAGTAAATTTAAACAGCCAGATTTTCTGAATTTCAGACTGGGTGCTCTAAATATTAAGGTGGGAAGGGAGCAGTACCAAACTAGATTAAAAAAATTTTTGAAACTGATCGGGCTTAGCCGGGAAATGCTTGATCACTTCACCAGCAGTTGCGATAAGTGGCGTTTAGAACATAATTTGGTTTTTCGCCCCCTGATGTTATCAGTGGCATAGCAAATATAACTGGCGCTCGGAGAGTGGTACTATTTTTTCGTTCCCGCATTATATTTGGCTTTCAAAAATGGCATAAATGCACTAAGGTTTTGCGTTCATGGCTGCACCTAAGACTGAACTCCGGGGCATCCATAGCTCCCTCATCCAGCCGTTGCTACTCCAATTTTTACTAGTGGAACTACCGCTATACCAGAAGCATTCATATAGCAGAAATTAATAGCATAAAAAGGAATTACCATTATGAACCGCCGTTATTCACTAAAACGAGGTGATCATATTCAGTGCATAGTAAAAGTTAGGAAGCAGAATTCTTCAGAGGCTATTAAATCATAGTTGTGAATAAATTAATTAGGTCAACCTAAGAATTTCATTATCTTGTCTACACTTGGTCGCTCATAGGCTAAGACACCACAATATTTTTTTCTTCAAGCGTTTTTGAATACGAACCATTTACTTACTAGAAAATGTTGGGTAAATCCGGGATATTTTATGCAAAATCAAAAGAAGTCCGTTATGTGTACTTAAGGTATCCGACTGCTTTAAAATCGTCGTTCTTGATGAAATTATCAAAAAAACTTTTTAAGACTTAATTTTGTAGCTTGTTTAACCAGCTTTCTAAAACTGTCTCACTTTTTACTCTACGTGAATTACAAATGGAGTTACAGCTGTTTTATTACCGAACTGAAAGCATTATTTTATATTGCATGAAAACTTTAAATGTGTTTTCTGAGAAATGATATTTTTGAGGAAAACTGTCGACCGTAACAATGATTTCTCAAAAAGTTATTCAAGTATTGATATGAAATTTTCTGAGATTGTTTTCTGTAATATGCTTGATGTTTTCCTCTAAAAACTAAGGTCAATTTTAAAATCAAGTATTATTTTTAAGTGCTTAAATGTAAACGAAAAGCATGTTTTATGAAAAATTAACAGTTTAATAAATATGTTCAACTATATCTCAAAACTGTTTTGAAGTACAAGAAATATTTTAGAGCATAACACACATAACTGTCATAAAAATACACTCCTACAAGAATTTATGTATATTTAGAATATGATTTTGTCTATGGCTGTTAGCGTAAGGCAAATATTTTAGTCATTTTTCTTCAAATTTCTCAAGTTTTTAAAAAAAATATTATTTTGAAAGACTAATTTTACAATATTTTCATAGTTTTAAAACATATGCAGTTGAAAAATAACGTTAAAAATATATAAAAGTTATTTTTCAAAAAAAATGTCTCCGAACACAGTCGGATACCTTAAGCTGACTCTAAAACCGGGATAATCAATGCTAATTCGGGACATCTGGTCACTTAAACAAAAGGAATCTTTCTTTTCTGACAACTGGCACCACTCCTCGGCTGCGTCTCCCCTCCGGGAGAAATACTCTTCGGCAGAGATTGCTTTCGAAATTGATCTTATGATTGACTTATCTCTTTCCGTTGGTGCAGATAATTATTCTGTTTGAATCCTACGAAATTTAGAGAGGTGTTTTAAATTCCATTGACGCATACGACATCTTCTCTGAATTCCACCTTCCAGTTAGAATCTCGCTTGATTTCAGTTAGCTTCATTTCCATGACCAGGTACCGATTCTGTATTTATCGAAAAAGAAGAAGAATGATTCCAAAGAACGAAGATTTGAAAATTTTGCTTCAAATTCAGTTCTTGGTAATGCATCCAAAGCTCTTAACAACAATGAACAGAATGCTTTATTTAGTTGAAATCAACACTAATAATTTTCAAGCGCTCTTGAAATCCTTCATCGCACCAGATTTCTGAAGGTAACATCTTCAGTCGACACTTGACGTTCCTGGATTTGTCTATTTATAGACTTCTTGAATCAGCCCCCTGCGTTTCCTGAAGATGGAAAACCTTAATTTCAGCTGGCTCTTCATTGTCTTCAAGAGGTTGTGGTATCTGACACATCGCTTATCGTCCACTTGTGTACAGAATTAACGGCGTGGTAGTCGGAGCACATCCGCGTTGCGAAGAAAATTGCCGGAAAATTCTCGAGAACTTTCTACCTTGGGCGAAATGAAGCCCTTGATAGATGCTAAAAAGTTGTTACTAAGTGGGAAGAAGGGTGTAACGGTCAAACAATAGAAGAATATTTAAACACAAGTTTAATTTGCTGCTAGAATATATATATAAAATGTATTCGTTATTTGTAGTCGTTAAACAAAAACACAGGCCGAGTTAAATTCTAAATTCTTTTTATTATCGGAGAGTGACGGAATGTACGTACATCACGCTTTGAGTTTCATGCCAAAAGTGAACAGAAGATCCCTGCTTTTTCCCAAGTAGGGATTTAACAGATAGACATGTGATGAAAGTGAAGGGAATAATAGCTATTTTTACTATATTACCAAGTGTTTTAGGGAAAATGGATGGCGGCAATAAGTCGCCGATTTCGCGATTTGTGTGCGCGTGGAAACGATTAAAATATTCTTTTAGTAATAAATATGCCAAGACGTGAGATTTAATATACCTCCAGGGCGGGAAAAAGAACGAAACTGGAGTTTAAGAGATTTTGGAATACGTTAAGACTTTAAAATATATAATATTAGAATTTGAAATAAAATTAAGTGAGATTATTACATATATTTACAGCAGTGAAATTTACAAGACCTTATTAACAAACATAGTATTTACAGTAAAAACAGTTACAGCTTTTCTTCGTACTGTACTGGATTCAAAAACATTAGACACAACATTATTATCACAAACTTAGATGAAGTAAGAGGACAGCGTCATCTTGCTTCATCCAAGTTTGTGCAAGTTAAATCTTCATCTAAGAAATTTAAGTTAAATCTTCCTTTCAAACAACACATTTATTCTGAACTTACAGAACAAACAGACATTTTTCGAGACATCGAATTCTCGGAACATTTTTTATCGTTGTCAGGCAACGTTCACAAAATATAAAAAAAAACTGTGGCGTTGTCATTCTATTTCTATTACTTCTTCATATATGGGCTCGAGCCAAACGATATTTTTTATTTTAATAATTTATTTTAAAAATATTCTTAGAATGGATAATTTTATGAAATGTTTTATTATTATTATTATTTACAAGTATTAGGGAAAACTAGGGATACTTGACCCTAAAAAGTTAGTAATACTCGACCCTATCATAAGCTATTGCAGCTCCGATGTCGTAGCCGACCGAAGCACATTTTGTGGTCGAGATCAGTTTTCTGGTACGTGAAGTTTGTTGGCAAAATGGCAACTCAAATACAGAGAATAATTACTTAACAATTGTTTGCTAGTAATTATTTACTGAATAAAATTTCTTTTTAATATGATAATTTCAAATAAATAATTATTTTAGTAAGAATTTTAAAAGAAGTGAAATATAATCAATCTATTTTTTCCTCGCCTGAAAGAAACTTTTATTTAGTTATCTATTTATTATTCCCTAGCTTAGGGTCAAATATCCCTGAGATTAGGGATACTTCACCCTAGGCCATTTCATGAAATATATTTATTTTATGATTATTTGAGATATCAGTTTAACATAAGCACATTTATCCTTCTTAAAAACAAATATTTTAATGATGATAACAATTCAAATACTCGAGAAATATAAGAAAAAGTAAAAGTAGCGTCAAGTATCCCTAGCTTAGGGTCAAGTATCCCTAAGGTTAGGGATACCTGACCCTAGGCCATTTCATGAAATATATTTATTTTATGATTATTTGAGATATCAGTTTAGCATAAGCACATTTATCCTCCTTAAAAACAAATCTTTTTATGATGATAACAATTCAAATACTCGAGAAATATGAGAAAAAGTAAAAGCAGCGTCAAGTATCCCTAGCTTAGGGTCAAGTATCCCTAAGGTTAGGGATACCTGACCCTAGGCCATTTCATGAAATATATTTATTTTATGATTATTTGAGATATCAGTTTATCATAAGCACATTTATCCTTCTTAAAAACAAATCTTTTTATGATGATAACAATTCAAATACTCGAGAAATATAAGAGAAAGTAAAAGTAGCGTCAAGTATCCCTAGTTTCTCCTACAGTTCATATCTTACACCATTTCCATTCTTACACTCTGTAGGAAACCTAGAGGAGGGGAAGGTTCCACTTTGTCGTATACTTCCACAATATGGAGCGTTTTCTGTTTAGCTTCGTAGTATAGTGAAGAAAATCGAGTGTGGATTTTGGACTGCATCGACCGGATCCAAAATTCAACACAGATCTACAGAAGACCACCCACTAAAATTCATACATCTAGCTCGTTGCGTTTTTGAGTTATCGAGCCCACAGACACCCGGACAGACAAACAAACGGTGCAGCCGTCCATGGATTTGGTCCGAAATCCGATCCACATCTACAATTTTGGTGTAAAAATCACAAACAAAATTTCATTCCTCTAGCTTTCCGTTTTTAAATTATCATGTTCATAAGCAGACTGACAGACAAATAGAATTTCAAAAATAGGACTCTGGAAGATCTAAAACGACATCAAACTCTCCAGTCAGAACTTTCCTGACTTTTACAGTATTCTTTCTGTTTGTATTCTCCTCATATGAGAAAAGCGAGAAAAAAAGGATAATTCTTGCACTTTACTTACTTTAAATTCATGAACTCTCATTACTCTCCTAACAAGAAACGCTCAGTTTTCCGTAAATAAGTAACTAAATAAAAACTGACCATTCCCTTCCCCCGAGCGTACCCTTTGCTTATGTGATAAAATTAATGGTGTATCCGTTTTTTTTCCGGACTTTTTCCGTATATTTGACGGTTTAAAGCTGTTTTGATGACAAAACTGTTTTTCACCGTTTTCCGCTCCAGCCATAAACGGTTTAAAACCGTCAGTTCAAATTCTATTTTTCGTCATACGGTATTGCTTTCCGTACGATAACTTTCCCTTTTCTTAAATGTAAATTTATTGCATTCATTTCATGTTTTTAATAGGGTTCCACTGCGCTATTGTTTACACATGTTGCAGTAACCTGTTGTCACTCATGGAAGCTAACCTTAAAATACATGTAATGACAATAGCTGATTTTTACACCACTAGGTGGCACCACTAGAGCTATAGTGACTTTAAAACTCAAATAGATTATTTTTACTTCATTTTATGAAGTCTCCGGTGGTCTAGAGGTTAGAGCGACTGCCTTTTGTTTCTATGAACGCGGTTTCGATCCCCGGCTCGGAGGAGTTAGAAGTTTTGTCACCATCTTGCATCGAAATCGTCCAAGTAAGTTCAATTAAGAATTATATTAATTAAACTAATTGAAATTAATAATTAAGCCTTGATTAATTAATATTCCTAATTGATAATACACATCAGCACATTTCACCTCAACTCGAACAGAAGGAGAAAAACAACTCAACTCAGTCGATGACGTCACTTACTTCGATGACTTAATTTTTACGGAGAAAACTTAATTTCATACGGTAAACAACCGTTGTGACTACGGATTTACTTCGTAACTTTTACGGAAAGAACTTGTTCCTGTAT
>BGPR01012943.1:0-43218 GCA_013235015.1 Araneus ventricosus | reverse complement strand
TATACTCGGTGGTTAGAATTAAAGCGCTCAAAGTCATAGTACAGAAAAAAACAGTCGTAATGAGAACGTGAAAATTTCTATCTGGAAAAAGTTGGAAATAGTGTTAAGCGGAAATCAAAATACATTAAGTGAATTAGTTTTAATTATATTCATTAATATATCTTAACTTTTAATTTATGCTTACCATCGCAGTGACCTACCGGTGAGGTCACAACCTTGAGGCCAGAAGATTCCAGGCTCTAAGCCCAATTCCACTGATGATATCCCGTATACGTTGGTCTGCTGCACCTTAAATCGTATGTAAAGGATCAAACGCCCTCCCGTCGATGTGATGCGGAAGTTTGGAGAGGGAGTGCCAGTTCAAGTGTCATCCTCGTCATCCGACCGCGGTTCAAAATTACGAGGTCACGTGCAAGAGGTTCCTGTTGAGCATTAAAGGCGTACAGGAACGTAGGGGGCCAAATGTCCTTGGAAGAGAGGGGTGCTAGCTCAGGTGTCGTCCTCGTCATCTGACCGCGGTATAAAATTGCGAGGTTCGTCCCAAAATAGCCCTCGTGTTGCTATAAAATGTGACGTTGATAAAACCAATCTAACCCATTGTAAGAATATCCTGCCATTGGTGACGTCACAAATCAGAGCGATACCTTCTGCATTTAGGAGGTGTTGAATAGGCAATGATTTCGTTTCGGCATTTTTGGATAATTAATTGAATTGTTTTAGATTTAGGTCTGTTGCAGGTTAAATCTTACGTGGGGGGGGGCGTACGTCTTCCCCGTAGGTGTGTATGGGGAAAATTTGGAGAGGGGGTGACAGCTGAAGTGTCGTCCTCGTCATCTGACCGCGGTTCAAAATGATGAAAATAGCCCTCGTGTTACTTCAAAACGTGATGTTAATATGACTAATTTAATGAATGTTTAGGTATTTTCTTTCTTATGTTATTCATAGTGGTTAAATTATCTTGTATTATTTTCGACGCTCACACTGTTACGGATTCTGTTTCAACCACCAAGACTTTTTTTAAAACAAATAGTTTTCCTTCAGAAAACTTGATCCTCACGATTAAAAAGTATAATAACTTAACTTAATGTATTTTTTATTTTTCATTTTTTAACTAAAAAAGTAATAATCTGGTCTAATTTTTAATTAACATTTTTTTTCTTTATGAATTTACGGAACTTTTAACTTTACTACTTCCTTCGGAGATATTTATTAAACCGTTGCTAATTTGTTTTATCTTTGGCCTATACGAAAACTACTGAATAATTTACTGTAAGTTTGCACAATACAGCACAACTCCGGTTAACCGAACTGAAAGGGGGGGGGGGGCTTTCGGATAAAGAATTTTCGGTTAAGCCATGAAGATCTATTACTATTTTGTATATAATTACAGCGTGTAATTATGAAAGGTTTTGAGAGTAAAACGAATCCAAAATTCTCTTTGTACGCTACACTTACGTTTCTTATGAAACTTAAAAATGTATTTTTAAGCTTACAATAGGTACATCAAATATCAGAAACCTCTTTAACCGAACTCGGTTACCGAGATCCGGATTATCAAGAAATGCCTCTGCAAGTCCCAAATCAAAAGCAAGTACTAGTGATTGAGAAAGCTGAATATTTTAAACAATATCCCAACTTTTTTCAAATCCTCCCCAAGTCAATGATTAAATTTAACCCATTCAGGACCATCCCCATATATATGTGATCGCACTCTTTCCGTACCCCTACAGCATCGTCTCTATAACGATCCACTCTTTCAGTGCCCTGGCCCATCGTCTTATATTCGATCTACTCTTTTCCGTGCCTACAGCCATCGTCCTCATATATGCAGTCACTCTTTCCGTGTCCACCACAGCCCATCGTCTCATGTAGCCGATCACTCTTTCCGACCCTATAGCCCATCGTCTCATATATGTGACCGCAACGAATTTATTTAGATTTTGCAACGGCGCAGATGGAGGTAAAAACCGTTACTTTTGGAAGCCCAAATGCTGCCATAAGGTATTTGACCTTCATTATATTTTTCGGTTCCAGGTTTTCTTGTTGGATCAAGGGCTGATTATATATAACTGCACTTGTGTTAAGTTACACAATTAAAGAGCTATAGGTAAGCAATTAAAAGCTATGATTTATTTTGCGCTGGATTTTTTTTTTTTTATATTTTGATAGCGCGATGAAGGATGGAAGGTTCTTGGTTTAGGGTTTGGGTAAATTACCGTTTACAGTTCCGCTAGATAGTATTTTTGTATTTTGGAATTAAAATTTTGTTTTAAGTATATTAATTATCTTTTTTTAAATTTCATGAAAATTTTATTACATTCAGATATACTATCAATGATAATAAATTGTAAATTTCAACTTGCAGTAATGATTTTTATGAATTTTAAATGAAATTAGGCTTAAAGGGAAAAAATCAGGCAGTCCCGATACGTACACATCACTGGAGCCGCAGGGACTGAGGAAGCACTACTACTCCTTTTCGCCGGTCCTTTGAAGGGTTAAAAATGCTAACATTAAAATTAATGAGGGATTAACAATATTAATTATTACAATATTGTTTTCCTGCTTGTCAAACGCATTGTACGGAACTCTCGGATTTGAATGTGTGAGCCGGAGGAGAGTTGAAAGAACATAGGTAAGTACAAAGAGGTTTTACAGATTCGTTTCACACTCAAAACCATTTCCCAGATATATAATGTTAGATGAAATGGTAATCTTCATGGCTTAATCAAGTAAAATCTTTATCAGAAACGGCACCCTTCTTTAGTTCAGTTAACGGGGTTTTAACTGTACCTAGTAATAATTTAAAGTATATAAATTATTCATTCAAAAAAACTCAGTAATTTTTTGTTTGTATCTTTACTTCCCCTTACCAACGTTTGGGAGGAACAATGTCCCGCCATCTTTTCATTAAAGGACGTCAGACGGTGCTGAAGGCATTGTTTCTGGGTTACGATTCAGTACCAACCTAGTTTCCATTAAGCCAATTCAGTTGCCAATGGTTTGGTAATATAGAAATTAGTGGGTATTTTTTTAGCTAGTAGCCAGAATAAGACAATTCCTTGTTTCCCCCGCTTTTTAGTTTTGAGCGCGGCCTGTTATAGTTAAAACGACAAATGTGAGACAGAAGATAGAAACAAGATAAGACACAACAAATTTATTTCGAATTTAACTTTAGTAAAACCATTTAGATTATTTTGAAGGTCTTTTGAAAACGATACACTTGCTTGCCAGTTAAATGTTTTTTTGCATTCTAATAATAAATTACAAGATTCATTGAAAATGTTGTCCCTATCCTCAGAGATGAAACGTTATTTTGAATTTTAATATGTTAGAGATGATTTTTTGAACCACTGATAGAAGTAATCACAAATTACGGATCTAGGGGTGACTTGCAGGACTCAAACTCTCTTTAGTCTTAAATCATAGACTGACTGTCCCAGATACTATGTATTGAATTTTTCTTAAAAAAAAAAGTAGACTTTCTAGAAAGTAATTGCAATAAGTAACAGATTAGTCACAAGTACATATTTACGACACAGGAGGGGAGGCCACCTCTTCAATATCTTCTAGAATGATAGCGGATTAGATGCAGATCAGAATAGCGGAAGGTGAAGTGGTTTTTCCACTATAGAGTTGATGTAAATGACGTCTATAGACTTCTCAAATGCCTTGGGCTGTAGATGCAAAATGGCTACAGTATTCTAATCACAAATAAGTAGTTAAAATGAACAGGTGACTTTTAATTAACCCTACACAGCACTAGCTAGGAAATATTAACCTGAGGGAGTCTCGGTAAGATGGCGCCCCAGATGCAGTGGCGGAGGGTGTAGAGAATTTGTTTCGTATCAGTTCCACCATTTTGAAAGATATTCCCCATATATCATATTCAGCCAAAATCGTATATTTATGTGAAAATTTGTATTTGTAAAGGAAATGCCACACTATGAGTGGTTACAACATTCAAACACCAACTAAGCCATTAGAACATTGGTAAGAGATCTGATAAAGAAAATTTAAGAAGGTTTGGATTTGTGACCAGATGATATGAAAGCTGGCGCAAAGGTACTTTATTAGAAAGAAGGGAGTGATGGATGCAGCAAAATACATCCAGTTTGAAAAGGAATTCATTAAAATTCTTTTTCGGCGTTCTTTTCAATGACAAAAAAAATGTCGTGTTATCTGCAACGTATAAAGAGTTATTCAGTTAAGTTGTTGGTTAATTAAAAGTGATCTATATCAATTATTACAAATCTACTACCTCTGAAAGTGCTATAATTTGTTCTGGCAAGAATGAAAGAAATATTTATCATTAAGATCACCTATCATTTTACACATACCTACCTTATAAGTTTCTCAAAATTATCTTTTTTACTCATCTCTGAATTAGTCTAGATTTTTGTTCTGCTAATAAAAATGTTTATTCTTAGATACTTAATTTCGTAGCTAGAAAATCTAATGAATTCAAACAAGATTGATGTGGCAGAAAATAAAGTTATATTGGTTCCCTAAAATATATCTTTCTTTCTGCTAAATTTTCCCAAAAATTATCGTTTAGCCTGCACAGTTACCAAGACGATACTTGGGCCATCTTTTTTGTGTATCAACGAAATAGAGATATTAAAACTAAGACAGTGAAGACGTCACATAATTTTAGAAATTTGTTAGAAATAACAATTTTTTCTGTAATGTATTATGGAGTTCCTCAGAATGTAGGTATGAAAAGAAATAAAGTTGTTTTGTCAAATTCATCACCGATTTCAGAGTGGGGGGTTACAAGGTGTTCACAGAAGGATTTTGTTGTGGGGTTGGGCAATCACTGGAGATTACCCCAAATTATGCAATGCACACTGATACTATAACTTTCAGGCTATCTTATTTCAGCGACAGTGCGCCAGGGGCAGGATTTCAGTAGGAAAGGAAAATTTCCTATCAGAAGAAAATACCTTGATGTTTTAAACTTGGAATATTCAGAAGGTATCATGAATAGTATAGAAGTTAAAATGTGAGTCTTGTAGAATATTCAAGCTTAAAATTTATCAATTTGGTTAAAATCTACATCTTCTTCTAGAGGCAGCTGAAGTTGGTTCCTTTCTGTGCAGTATCTTTCTGAATTGACTAAAATATTTCAAAATGGAATTTTGCAGAAGTTGACCTACATATTTGCCTTCAATTATGAAAGAAATTATACTACTGTTAGCTGTAAGTTAAAAATTGCTTAATAAATTAAAACTCTGTTTCCTTAAATAACAAAGTATTTCACTTTTTAATTTTTATCTGTCTCTACTTATATATTTAATGTTAATTAATATAAATTTGATTTAAAACCTATACATGTTATAAGCAAAATACATTGGAAAATTTGGGATTTTTAAGAAAATCACTATATCTTACCTAGATATTCATTGCTATTTTACGAAAGATATGAATGTGCCATCAAAACCAAAACCACTGTTAGAGATTACAAACGTTATCAGCTTTCACATGAAACGAGGTGATTCTAAATCATTTTCTTATTCATCAATTTCTGATGATCCCTAAATGTCTTGGAATGAATCTTCAAGTAGGTTCAATTTCTTCTGCCACGGTCAAGAAATTCAGGGAAATTTATCCACCTTTTCAGGAAGAATTGAAAAACTACAAATCAAAAGGTGTTATAGGCAGGAGAGCAGTGAAATTGAAATTTCATATATTGAAATTTTTGTATCTCTCCGAATAACTTCCTTTTCACTACACGAAAATCATACAATTATTTAATTTCCTTGCAGACAAAACAACGATAGTTACAAATCATTATCAAATTCATTAATTTTTTGCTTTTCTTAATTTCTCTCTTTCTTTCCTGATTTTTCATAATTCTTTTTTTAAACTTCTTTATTTTCTGGTTGGTCCTCTAAGTATCGTAACCGTGCTGTAGCAACTACATGCTGGGTAATAGGTGTGGAGCACTGGGCGCAGTGGAGACAGATATTAATATGTATATGCTCCAATTTTTTACAGGTAAATACTTGAAGACCCATTGAGAAATAATATCACATACCCCAGGCCCCATTCTCATCATTGAGAGAAAATAATGTTGTTACAAAAGAATCTTTCTGGATGTACAGTATGAACAGTCAAGACACACGAATAATAGTGAATGAATGTTTATTCACAAATTGCAGGAAAACACATGGGACAGGGCAATAGAAAACAATATAGATACCGTTAGCAACCTTGACAACTTAATTCACAGGCCAACTAACAATTCCAGCACTTTGAGATTTGCTATTACAAACAGTCAGCAAATCACTATTAACGACAATAACAGCACTTTTCAATGACACTCAACTTACCGGCTTCCCTAGAATCGCACTGCAGACGAAACTCAAAAGTCGTTTAGTGGATCAACATTCCTCTCTAGTCAGGCGTCCCACTTGAATACTCTGCCAAGCAGACCGTGACGTCTGTGTAAAACCATATTTTTTATTCAAGCCTTTCTTTCTAATAGAGATGTCGAAAAGGTCACATTTTCTTGAATCATCCCATCTATCGCCAACATCGCAAATTTGTCATAGTGTAAGAAATTGTCTGAGTCAGGGGTCAGGCCTGGACATCCCATACCTCCCTGTAAAACTCTTTAAAAACATATAAGACTAGTGGTGGGAAGCGACATTACATTTTTTTGCAACACTAGCAGAAGCCCTAGTTCCACTCACTCTACTACAGCCCTTAGGGAAGTTGCCTATTTTAACCTCACTGCAGTCTCTGCCAGTATCCAGAAAATGAAAAATAAATGTAAGTGTCTACTTAAGTATCGAAAATGAAAAATAAATAATGCATTCTAACATCCAATATTGTATACAAAGACGTAACATAAATTGTACGTACCTTCACATCAAATATCTTTGTTTTTGTGTATACATTTCGCTAAGTATTTTAATTTCAACAACCCAACAAAAAACTAATCATTTTCAAGAGAGTGGAAAGGTTGAACTTATGAAAATCTCTCACGGGATGACTGGTTCTCCTCAAATTTAACTATTAATTTTAAATTTGAATATTCTTTACACATTATTAAATCCATTAATAAATAGCATAAATTACGTTGCGGTGGCTCTTATTGGTTGTCCTGCCATGGCATCCTCATAGGCCAACCGACATTCTTAAACTTTATGCGACTATAGTAATGTTTGTATACAGAACAGAGAGTGGAAAATAAAGGATCCACCTACTATTATTCTGCTGTCGTTCATCACATGTTAAAACAAAAACTATCAATTTTCAGGAAAAAACGTCTATTAGAATATTATATATCTAACAATTTCATAAGGGGCCGTCTATATTTTTATAATTGCACTAACTTCAAATTTCCAATGGCAACACACATTTTTATCAAAGAATTTCAAAACTGCATTTAAATTAATGCTCAGATACAAATTTTCATCATCTTAATTCGTTTCGAAGTTATTAGCAAATATATTTTTGAATGTCTAATGTTAAAGCAATATTTTAATTTTTTATTGACATTTTGAGAAATAATATTGTTCTTGACATAGAATTTTCTTTTGCTGTAATAGTATAAAGTATTCTATACAAATAAATATCTGCACTTTTAATTTTAATTTTAAAATAATTTTGAGTGCAGGAAACATTATATCAAATTTGATGCTTAAAAAGTTTTGAATAGCAACACTCATAAATTTTGAAGTAATCGATGCAGAAGGCCATTTTATAAGATATTTTTTTATTTCTTTGAGGGTAGGTTTATGTTTTTTCAAGTTTTACTTGTAATGTGTAATTTTATTCAAATTTGGATATTGAGTTTTTGGTTTCAGATTTTTCCCATAGATGGCACCAGGATTTTTAAATTGAAATTTTCCTTGCTAATAGACATTTTTACCAATTTTCAAATATAATATCTATATAAATAATTGTGTTACATTTTTAAACTGTTTTGAGATTTTTAATATAGGTATCTTACTAATTCTTTAATATCAAAAATTAATTATATTATTTGGTCAATTATGCTGTTTCATAGTTGGAAATCTAGTTTTGGCCATCTGTGATGTCAGTGGCGGTATATATTAAAAAAGGTGAATTCTGGTAAGGATAAGTAGAGACACTGAATATTTAATGTTTAATGAATAGTATGGATATTTTATTGAATGATATATTTATTGTTTTCAGTGCAATATAAAAGTGCAATATATTGCTGTATTACATATTTTTATCTTGAATTTTAGTCCTTTCTATATAGTTATGTTTTATTGTTAGGGTTAACTTATGATTTTTCTTTCTAAAATCTTTTATTTTAGGGTAAATTACCCTATTTGTTTTTTCAACAACTTTAGTAACAGTGGTGGTTTCTACAGCAAAATTAATTTAACCTGCCAAAACTTGTCCACATCCAAGTTGTTATATTAATTGTTGAGAACTCCATATACTTGGATTGCCTTTTTCAGTACTATTAATAACAACAGAGTTTTTTTTGCATGTTGACATATGAATGTTTAAACTTAATTTTATGTTCATGGTATCTATAATATTTTCAATTCTTTAGATTTGTTTTAAATTTGGTTGTATTGTTCAAATAATGACTTTTTATAGTATAGGATTTGCTTCTTGATATGTCTTGTTTACTTTGTTTCTGCATGATCATATATAATTCGTTATATCTCGATTTATATTAATATATATATATATATACATATATATAAAATGATTTTCGTGGTTGTAGACATTGAAATAAACAGGCCGAGCAAATAACTACTTCTTATTTTAATATCAAACTCTTTAACTAAAATATAGGAGAGTGGTGGGTATACGTGTATCTCCGTTTAGGTTACAAGTAAAAGTGAACAGCAAAATCCCTGTATTCTCTCAGATAAGGGAATAACATATTGACACGTGTTCAAAGTGAAGGGTATAATAGCTATTTTTAGTATATTACGTAAGTGTTTTAGGGAAAATGCCTGGCGGCAAGGAGTCACTGATTTCGCGATTTGTGCGCGCGTGGAAACGGTTAAAATATTCTTTTAGTAATAAATAAGCCAAAACGAGAGATTTAATATATCTCCAGCGTAGGAAAAGAACAAAACTGGAGTTTTAGAAAAGTGATTTTGGAATACATTAAGATTTCAAAATATATAATATTAGAATTTGAAATAAAATTAAGTGAGATTATTATATATATATATATATATTTCAATTAATCAAAACATGTGTTATATTTCCAATATATACATATATTAATCTAAGAATTAAAATTAAATTACCGTATCAATAATCATGCAAATGAAATACAAAGATAGTTTGATTAAAGACTATTACACTCTGAAAAAGACAACCTAGAATTCCAACAATCAAATGCCCATCAGCCTTGGGAACTGATATGTGTCACATTAAATCTAAATTTTGTGGCGCCAACTCTCTGCAGAAGCCAATTGTTCAGAAAACGAAGAAATAGGGGAATAATTTCCAAAACTTTTTAATATTAGGAACGAGAAAGTGTATAACTTATAACATACAAATTCAATAGTTATAAAAATTGTTAGGACTTGAGCATTAACCGAAAGACCGTTCCGCATTTAAAGTGAAAATATTATTTCTAAATTAAGCTTCATCAAAAATAATTCTAAAAGACTTTTAATTTAATGGTGATATATATATATATATATATATATATATATATATATCAAAAGACAAATTTCAAAAACAACCAAGACACAAGGGCAAAAAATAGACAAATTTATAATAAATTGAAAAATATCATAGCGAGCCGCTCGTCAGGAAGAGAAGCTCGCCTATGATGTTAATATGTGCTTTTTTCTACTAATGACATGCGAAACCCGTTAAAATATGTCGCCATCCCATCAAAAAACATAAGACAATTAAAAATGGAAAAATTCTTGAATAAAAGACGAATACATTGAAGATAATTTTAAAAAAATAGAAAGCAAAAAATACGGATATAAAAGACCTAGAATAAAATAATAAATTAGTATCCACAAAAAAATAAAAGAGAAAAAGGCTTACCACCGCCAAGAATAAGCAAACAGGATTGTGAGCACGAATTAAGTTTATACCAAAGACTTTTAAAGAAAGGCAGAGAACTTCATTATCTACATAAAGAGACGACCTCTTTATTGCGAGAACATGATAATAATGTATAATTTTTGTAATGTTTTAATTTTAATAAACATGTATAATTTTTGCAGTATACAGACTGCCCTCAAATGTCTTGAACCAACCGTTTTTAACTTCGGAACAACGAAAGTTATAGCCATAAGTATGGTGTCTGGGTATAGTTCTGCACTACACAATGAGACCACTTACAGCGCCAGATCACAAAATTCGAAGTAAGCATTCTTAATTCGAAAACGGTATTAGATACGCGAGAAAAGAAAATTCCAAATTATAAAGCATCATCCATTTTGTACGAAAAGACACCTTTTACACATTAAAATTAAGAATAAGCTTAAAAACAGCATTTGTTTGGTGGCGATTCCAAATCTGAGTGGTTACAAAACACCGAAGAAGGAAGCCCTTATCATCATAAGTTTATTTATCCTTTTTGCTACCATAAAGCACATCTGGAATGTAATTACTATATAAAATATAGAGCCGATTGACCTGTTATTGAAAATTCTACACCATACATTAACTGCCTCATTCAATAAACTATCAAACATAATAAAAACATGGAAAAAGGGAACAAAGTCGAAATATATAAAAAGAATCCGGCAGATGGACTTTTCAAGGTGTCACCCACTTGCGGGAATTCTAACATATTACCACAGGAATTCTTTTCTGAAAGGGATCCAGGCAAATAACCTTCTGGTTTTTGGTGATAAAGACAAATAAACGGAGTATTTGGATATTTATTCTTGTCTTTCAGTCTGGAATTCTTCGGGGTGAAAAGGGATTCTAAAAATTTCTTCGGAATCTCTTACAGAAAAGAATTCCTGCGGCAATATGTTAGAATTCCCGTAGTGAGTGACACCTTGAAAAAGTCCATCTGCCGGATTCTTTTTATGTATTTCGACCATGTTCTCTTTTTTCCTGTTTTCATTATGTTTTATAGTTTATTGAATTATTTCATTGTTGTCTTGGTAGTTTGCTCCATTTTGCGAGCTCCAGTTACTTTGTATGAATTTTATTAATTTTTTCCATTAATTTTTTTTTACTTTTTTAGTATTAATTAGTTTATTAACTGCCTCATCTCCCAATACCATCTTTCTAAAGTTGGTTGACGTTAAAATATGGTTTATGAAACTTCATGCTTTCATCGCGAGGAAACTTTAATATCCTGCGGATTAAGGTCGTAAAATTCCAAACTCAGCCCAGAACAATAAAGAACAATAAATCACAGCCATGGTGCTCACCATGTTTCGAACTATTCTTCCATACTCCCCGCCGAGCGTCGTTGTAATCATTCCTATTAAATCTCGAACCTCAAGAAACGTATGTATGTATCTATGTCCGGCTATCTTCTCATGAACCACTGAATCCTGAAACAAGCAGAAAATAGACAAATGCAGGAAATAATCCAAGGAATCCATTTCAACCATTGAAATTCCAAAACTATAATTAGCTAAAAAGATATTAATTAAAAACTTAATATTGATTATGATTCCACCGCGCTGCCATCTATTGACAGCTTTGATATCCAAAGTGCTTGCATTTTTGTTTATTGACTCTTTTCACATCAGAAATTCTTGCATTTTTTGTTTATTTATTTAACGAAACCTGGTTTTAATTTATATAAAAGATTTTTTCGCTCTAAGCAAACTTCCGTGTTTTGATTTCTAAGCAACGAACAGAATACCGACGGCACATGATTCTTATATCAGTCATGTGCCGTCAGCTATTGAGCAGAAATCACATGAATCGATATATTTTAAAAGAAAACTTCTGATATTTTTAAATTTTTACAGCAAAAGAAAAAAAGGGCTGTGAACAAAATTGAAATTCAGAGTAGAACATGAAACTATGGACGAAAACCAAAAAAATAGTATAATTTTTGTAAAAACTTCAATTTTGCAGAAGTCCCTTTTTAAAATCAAATAACATAAAAGTTTCAGAATTTTAGAGAATAAATCATTATAAAGCTAAAAATATCAATGAAACTTAACTGAAATAAAAATTTATTAATTTTTGAGTATATTTAAATTTAAAACATCAAAATAAAATAGAATCTAAAAGTTATTCGTTTACAACAGAAAAAAATATCAAGGAAAAATAATTAGGAGCTAGAAAAATTAAGAAAACTCAAATAGAATTCAAAATTAATTTATTTGAAACTAAACTTAAATTTAAAAGAATCCAAATAAATTTTAAAGTTATTCGTTTTTAAGTAACATTTATATTTAAAGAAAAATATTCAGGGAAAATGATCATGAAGCCTGAGATATCAATAAAAGTAAAAGTGTCTTTATTTGCACAGAAATCTAAATTTGGAAAGCCATTGGTTTTTAAGTAAAATTTAGATTTTTTAAAAAAATTCAGGGATAAAACAAATATAACATAAGAAATAACAATTAAACTCAAATTGAATTCAAAATTCGTTTATTTGCAAATAAATTTAAATTTTAATAAAACAAAACAAAATGTAAAATTTATTTTCAAGTAAAATTCATATTTAAAAATAAAAATTAGTAAAAAAATTGTGATGTAAATTAATTTTAGTCCTTTTGAAGGTCAATTGAAGATCCTCTTCCGCACAGAAGTCTCCTTCTAACATCATACGGAAGCTTTGATGGTTTACTAAAACTTAAGTGTGAATAACAGAATTTCAAGTTTTATACCAAACAATGCAACGACATTCATCAAATCGAAATCTTAAAAAAAGTAATTTCATTTGAGTCTGCAGAAGTCTCCTTTTAAAATCTAATGGTTCACATACGGTGTTCTTCCATTTCCATTTATTTATTTAACGGAAACTGGTATTTCTTTTTTAGACAACTTATGTGTTTGGATTTATTAATATCGGAAAAAATCGTTTTCTTTCCTTTTTTGTATTAAGGTGTTTAACTTCAATGTTTGTTGGGGAAAGTAAGTGACAATTTTTGTTGAAAAAAACAGATGCGGGCCATATGAAAATATATGGATCCCGATGCCTCACATGACCATGCTTCTCTCCGCCCGGGAATATCCCATTATTCGAGATAGCCCGTCCAACGCTGGGCCGTACAGCTAGTCTTCCTTATTGTGCGTGGTGCTTTGCATAGAGAAGTATCAGAGGTTTCACTCCCATAGACCGTAATGACAACTTTTTAACATTGCACTTCACATAGACAGCACGCCATCTGTGGCCAACAAATAGATTAACCTGAATACGACAGTGTGAAAAAACACTAAACTTCGTTATATATATTAAGTGAAATTAAATGTTACACATTTTTGATTAACTTAAATCTACTTTGATATAAGTGAGGAAACATGTATTAAACTTATCTGTTCTTATGAAGATCGACATCGAACACAACAAACATGGAGGCGACCTTGGTGTTCCGTTTGAAACGGTGCGGGTATCGAAGTGGCTAGTTCTCTTTTTTGGCGAGTGGGGGCGCAGATCAAATTGCGGAGTAAAACCTCTGATTCTCCTTCTCTGTGGTTGCTTTGCATATGGTTACCAACTGAACTTATTGCGGATTATTGATTCGATGTATTGATCGAAACACTCTTGATAATTCAGATGAATAGAGAACTCGAATATTGAATTATAGAAATTTAAAAACTTAATATAAAGTGATTTTCATTTTTTAAAATGGTGCAGTATGTCTTTTTGGAAATTTTTTTGATGATTAAATGTTTCTGATGATTATAGTACAGTAAGATAAAATATATCTAAACGATTCTTGTTACTTATAAGCTAATAAGGTATTTCGCAAGTAACAAACTATTGTCATAAAAGTTGTTTCTAGTTACAGTAATATAATTACACGCTACGCGATGAGCTAATTTATTGCGTCATCTAGCGGGAAAATTCGGAATTAGCGACCTTACCTCGAAAACGGAAAGAAAAACGGGAATAAATTCAGTAAACTTGTAGAGCATTATATATTTTACATAAAAAAACCCACCTGGCATCCATTAATATTAAGAATGTAATAAGTAAAACGCGGATTTGTTTCGTTACGATTTCTAAAGCTATGACGTCACGAATAGATTTAATAGAAAATTCTAGATATACTGTCTCCATTCGACATTTGTAATGTGATTGGTTAATGTTTGGAGCGAAATTTTCAATTGGTCTTGTATTTTTGGTCACTTAATTTTTCAGGGGTACTTTATAGTAAGAAAGATAAACCATCTTAATGACAGGTAAGTGTTCCGTTATTTCACCATTCTTACCGACACAGGTTTGGAAATTTTTGTCAAAAAAATTCCCGTTTTATGTGTTCTAATCTACCAGATCAGTGCTCCCCAACCTTTTTATCGCCGAGGACCGGTCGACGTTTGATAATTTTACTGCTGCCCGCTGAAGTGGGACGTTGATTGTTCATATTTTAGATTGTTTTCATTTACTAATTTTAATTTAATTGTATTTAAACATTAAAAACATTTTTTAATAATTGTTTTTTTAATAAACGAATATCTAAACATATTCAAATTAAAATACAGTTACACCAAAAAATGAATATAAAGTGATTTAAAATTTTAATTCTCGAGGACGCTAAATCAATGAAAACCCTCAGCTTGTTTCTTTGCAACGAGACGGTTCCATCTGGGGGTAATAGGAGACAATGACACCCGAAGTGTGCTGCTTATGTCCAGTTTATTCCGTTGTTTTCGTTTTGGTTGCTGCCACTGCAGAAAACCCCGCTTCACGCAGATAGGTTGTCAGAAATGGCAATTGGGATTTCAGTGCTCTCGTGGCAATCTCAGGGTATTCCGCCATGACTTTAATCTAGAACACCGGCAGAGTTGTTTTCTCGAACGTAGTTTTAAGGTCGCCGTCATTTGCAATCTCCAGCAATTGATCTTCTTCTTGCACAGACATGCTAGATTCGCCTGATTTTTTGACAAATGGGTCGCGGATCCATTCCTTACCAGTTCGTGGGTCTTTTGTGGTTAGGAAGTAGGGCTCGAACTCTTTTAAAAGCAAAGACATGTGATCGTGCACCAACTGGGAGAATGAATGCTCAGGCTCAGTCTCGCCTTAAATCACCGCTAATGTCTGAAACATGTCCAAATTGCCTCTGTTCACGCGCCGTTCCCACAACTCCAGTTTGGCTTTAAATGCAGCTACTTTGTCTGCCAACTTAAAAACAGTTGTCATTTCCCCCTGAAGGTACAGATTGAGCTCATTGAACAGGCTGAATATGTCACACAGGTAAGCCAGTTTTGCGACCCATACCTTGTCACTGAAATGTGCTGCCAGCGGTGACTTCAAACACAATATACACGTGCACCAAGCAATGTTAAACATGAGAAAGTACTGGTGAATAGAGAGAAAAGCGATACACACCTTCTCTTTACCAAAGCTATAACGTCACTGCCGCTTTCAGCTGCTCAGCTGCAGACACAGGCGGCTAGAATTAAGTTCGAAAAAGAAAGAACCTTTTTAACAAAAACTAAGCATGAATTAAATTATAAAGAAAGTAAACCACATAACTTCTATTTAATATTATTGGAGTTGCATGCCCGTCGATGAATCAACATAAAATAAATTTTAAAAAAGAGAATATAGTGTTTCTTCAATTAAAAAAAGCAAACAAAATATGCTGACAGATTATATCTGTAGACAAAGTGTGGAATCGCTTCCGAAATGGGGATGATGGACAGGCCGCGTCGTCGTTACAAACTTACGTGAGGTTATCACATTCAAAGTGTATCGCTCGATTGGAAGTGGGTAAGAAATCGATCAAAAGATTTGAAGGAAGACAGTTGAGTCAAAGTTGAGTAAAAGTTTATAAAAATGGAAATAATTTAATGTTCCTTGGGCGGCCCGGTACCATTTGATGCACGGACCGGTACCGGTCCGCGGCCCGGGGATTGGGGACTGTACTAGATAATATGCGTCGGATATTGTTTGCCGTATTTCGCGCAAGGTTTGACAGAAAAACACTAACTATGAATTTTGTCGCTAGATACCGCTGTAATTGGCCTCTCTGAGTAGAACATAGGTACTTTACTATAACTTAGACACGACTTTTATGACTCTAGTCGTCGCCATTTTGAAATTAAATTGGAAGGGGAGTGCAGGGATATGATATGTAATTGTATATCTTTGTATATATTCTCAAAAACCATAGAATTGTTAAGTCCAGAGCCAGCCACTGCTTTACCCTTTATAGAACGATAATCATGACGAATAAGCACACCAAGCACATAAATCTAATAAAGACGAAAGTGTGTGGCTTTCCTTTTCATATTGTGATTTTGGTCGTTAAATTGTATTATTTCTTTTTAATTCCTTAGTAACAATTTTAGTTGCTCAAAGTAGGCTTTTTCTTTTACTTTAGAAGATAAGCGAATTCACTTTTATACGAGACTGGTTCATCAGCTTTACGACAGTAAAATACAGCAGTAAGGAAAGAGAAAGCAGTGGTCATGTACAAATTGCACGCTTTAGCCATCCCTTGAATAAAGGCTGCAATTTTTATGCAAATAGGAATGTCGCACCTTCTTCGCATTGTCGAGGTCTTCGAAAGCAATAAAACCTTAGTGTTTACAGCTGCTCCAACTTTACACAGAAGAAGTTGAGCGTTTATAACATAATTTATTTGCTGTTTCCTTTCTTTGGTTTAGAAAAGTTGCAGGAAACTTGTTTGAATAAGTTCTTTTCTCTCACACATACATATTCCTTTATGCGCAAGGGAGCCCACTTGCCAGCGGGCAAGTTGACAACCTTGCCAGGCATAGCGTTCGTAATTTATCCTACTCCTTTCTGTTATTCAAAAAGAGAGCAAAGGCTTTAACTTGGTTAGCGAAGCTACTAGATTCCCACGGTTTTGGATGTTTTCTTAAGTTAAAAGTCCGAAGGTCCCACTGTTACAATTCTGCATTACCAAGACCGTTGCAGCCGATTTGCAGAAATGCTTTGTATCACATTCCAAAGGAGACAGGAGAAATTTAACAAAAACAAAAAAAGCCGCAGGTGGTACGGTTATAATGGAAAAGTACCGTTTTCTTGGTAAACTGCGGCAGATCTGAAATATTGGAGACCTACAAATGTTCAGGGACTTATGGTCACTGTAGCTATCAATCTAGAAATAAATGAATCTATTACGATTTCATTTGTCGACCCGAAACTCCCATGTTTATCCCTCATAATGCTGAAGAGTATATCTTAAACACGTTATAATAAATAGCAAATGTTTAGAATATTTTTTTCTCCATTTCGGAAATGAATTGAAACGAAATAAAATTCCAGAAGGAAAAAAGCTAAACTGACGCATTTTTTATGACAAAAGTTGAATTTTAACTGTTAGATTAATTTATTTCCAATAGCGGACGCCTCAAAAATCTGTAGGAGATTTCTTAGAGCTCTATTTTAAATTATTAATTCAATCTCTTTTTTTCTTAAATTATAAAAATTTCGTGAAAATAAAGAAAACAATATTTCGTGACTTTCCAAAGTATTTTTCATTCATATTTTAAGCCTTATTATTCATATTTTAAACTTTAAATATATGTGGCCTCTGAGGAACATGAATAACAAATGCGCCATATCCCAGATAACAATTTTAGTTTGCAGCACAGTTGCAGTAATCTTGCTCTGCAAATCTGCAGCAAGTTTGACACGGCAAGAGTCCAAGCTTGAAACAAGTTAATCAACACGCGTCAAACTTGTCACAAGCTTGAAACAAGTTAATCAACACGCGTCAAACTTGTCACAAGCTTGCCGCGTAAACTCATTGCAAACTATAGCAAAAACAGTGTAAGAAGACAACCTTGGATTCGAACCCACGTCATCCCGCTTCCTAAAACTGTCTTCCTAACCACTCAGCCAGCAAGTCTCTGAGAGGAGAAGATAGATTGCGTTAATACATCGTGCATATATACGATTTATTTTAAACTGTTTTCTTGATTTCATTAATTTTTACAAATTTTGAGTTGAGAATACGATTTGAAGTCGAAAAGAAAGCGAATTTCGTTAATAACTACGTTTTGCTAGTAGAATAAAATATGAAAATAGGGTTCAAAAGTAATTACTTTTAAAATGGGAGAAAATGTAAAATTATTTTTCAACAAACATTGACTTTTTTAGGTTATTTTTGTTTATGAACGGTAAAATTTCGACATCAAGAAAAAGGCCATATCTTTTCTTTAAAGTGCGAGTTCTATATTTAGTAAAATGATAGAGAATTTTCCAAAATTTTTTTAATAAAAAAGTTAGGTTTTTTACGAATTATCATTGATTTATTGAATTAATAGAAAGAAGATCGGTCTAGGAGATGCTATTAAAAAATCGGATGTTTTTTAAAACAGAGACAAAGATTAACTGTAAGTGTGCTGTATCGTCTTTGCAGCAAACTTGTTTTGCAATCGTGGTGTGAAGTTTGTCATAACAACTTCACAGCAAACTTGTTTTGCAAGTGGGTTGTTCGATTATTCTTTGTTACTTTGCAGGGCATTTGCTGCAAAGTTGCCACATCAAGTCACAGATAGCAAAGAAGGTGGCGGAAAGGTTGCCATTTCACTTTCCATATGCTGTCCGCGAAAGCATTTCCGCGCAAACCGTTTCGGAAACCATTGCCTCAAGGTTTACATAGGAAAGCTTTTTATGAACTACCTCACCGACAAGGTTTGAACGACAAGACCGAGAAAGCATTTCCGTGCAAGTAGTTTCGGAAACCATTCCCGCAAAATTGATGTAGATAAGCTTTATATGAACCACATGTTCTATCGTGCGTAGCCCCTTTCGGTATAGTGGATATTGCGTTTGCCCTCCAACTCTAGGAACACGGGTTCGATCCCCGGCTTAGAGGAATTTGAAGTTTGTAGGAGAACGGCTTTGAAAAAGGTGTGATAAAAGGTGGGATCCTCTCTATAGGAATACGACTTCGGAGGGGGAAGGGGGTTCTTTTTTTCCGCTGAAGGAGGGCTCTTAACAATCTTTTGAAAAGGCCTGAAACAAGCTTGTAATAAAAGCTTGGGGAAATCTTACAGAAAACCTTGTTTCTTGTTGACTAGGGAACCTTTTCGCTACCTTGCCGAAAGGTTCAACCCTTGCCATGGAAACCTTTGTGACAATCCTTTACCCTTGCTGACGACAAGGATTACAAAACCTTTTAGACAAGCTTTCTTTGCTATCTGGGGTTTGTCATGACAAGCTAATATCAAGAAAAATCAAACTTGCTGCAAGTGTACATGCTATATGGGATTGACTTTTCTAGAAATGTAATGCAGAATACATTCTACGGTGATAAAGCATATTAAAAATTTTTTTAACAGAATGAACTACATTTTGAAAAGTGTAATGAAAGATTTTCACTCACATTTTATAGAAATAAATTCTTTTATATCTTTGATTAAAAAAAGCAATTCAAAGCTTTCGCTGTAGAGTTCTGTGAATATTAATGTGTTTCCCAATTTTGATAACACGAAATCTATCTAAGAAGTGACTATTTGCGATGCCTTGGTGGAAGTGTCACGGGTTTGTGTCTTTATTAGATAGTGGAAATCCGCCATTATGTCGGATGCGGTCGTGAGTGTCAACATGGGCAACCACGAAGAGAATGTTCCAAATTATTTGGAGCACGTCGCTTCAAAACACTGAGTCAACAGAAAAATCGGAATTGAGGATTTCGAGAATCGGCGAAGTCCGGGGAAAAAGTTTGGAAATCCAAATTAATTCTTTCTCCATTCGTCGTGACGGGTCATAAAACTGAAATACGAACCTGTAAAAGGGGAGAGAGGCTCTCTCACAAAAGCAAACACTGCAAATTTTAGACCGTGGGGGAAGGGGAAAGCGAAAATGGGAGCGGGGGCGGAAGGGTCCCGTTTTGATGATGAGACGAAAAGTAGGCGGTAGTGTTCCTTAAACATCGATAGTTCAACTATCGATAATTTCAAAACTATCTATACCATCGATAGTTTTCTCCCCTGCGATACTATCGATAGGTGTTCTTCCAGTCGAGAGTTTAAAAACTATCGATACTATCGACAGTTCCTGTCGATTTTTTCAGTCAATAGTTTTGAAACTATCGATAGTATCGATAGTTCCAGTTCGATGGTTTTAAAACTATCGACTGAAAATGTGCCTATCGATAGTATTTCCCGGGAGAAAGATATCGATAGTTTTGAAACTGTCGATACTATCGATTGTTTCAGTCGATTGTTCCGAACCCGAGACTATTGCCTTAGCTTCGATAATATCTATGGTCTATCAATGTTTAAGGAACTCTAGTAGGCGGGAATCACTGTGACCGGTAGTGCGGGTTGGAGCCCACCAGCAGTGAATGACGCACCTAAATGAATGGGCTGAGAATTGGAATAATCTGGAGCTCTCAAAATGGCTTGGAGCATTCTTTTCGTGGATGTCCAGCTTTAAGTTCTTTAATTTTTGGGGATGGAAATGCAGTATTTTCAACTTAAATGTACGCCTTGCTATCTAAATACAGGAATGTCCTCCCAGGTGGACTTTTGTGAATTCATTCTAGCAAATGAAATGGAGGTCTCAACTATTGCATAGTTCTTCTCAGAAGTTTCATTAATTCTTTTAACTTCGGAAGGTGGAAATAATCTGTATAAATATATCTGCTTTGTTTGTATATAAAAATTATTTCTTTGATAATTTTTCAAACTTAGTTGAGCTATTTCTTTCACGAACTGTAATCGTAAATAGTTTTGAAAAATTTATGAAATCTGTAGAAAATTTTAGAAATGTTTTGAATACATATTTAATCCCTTAACCAATTGTTTAAGCAGTGTAAAAAAAGAAAAAAAAGTCATCTTACAGTTTTGATTGCATATAATTTTGTAAGAAATTTCGAATGATATCACATTTTAAAGCTAAAGTAAGGTCTTTACTGTTTAATAATTATTTCTAATCTTCTGTTTATAGAGAAACCTTCTGTCAGTCTAATCAAACTGTTCGAAGTGCAAGAATTAAAAGCGTTTGAAATCCGCTTTTAATTCTTGCACTTCAAACAGTGCACTTAAAAACAGTGCACAGAAAAGCACTTTTAAGAGAAAAATTACCTTAATTTACGCTTTTAAGGTTTCTGACCTCACTTTAATCTAATTTTACACATTTTCCTCAATCGACAGCTTAAATCATTGAGTCGTGAGGATTATGAAATAGTAAAGAATATTTTCAAATAATATCTTCATACATATTAAAATTTCTATGTTAGTTTATTCAATAGTCACGTTTCTTATTAATCTTTTGTTATATATATCCCGAACTGTGTCAAATAAATCTTTTATTTATCCTGAAAAGAAACTGCTTGATAACTCTAATCTGATTTCTCCTATTCTTGTGAAGTTCGATGTTCACAAATTCCATATATTCAGCGTTTATTATTGACAAGTTTTACGAGACGCTTTTCTCCGAAAAATGGGAAACGCTGTCTATATAAAAATAAAACCGTAATCCGAAAACAATATTCTGAGGGCTTTGGGAAATATCCGATTATTACGTTCTTATTCAGTTATTTGGAGGTAAGTTTTATTGACTAATTACCTGCTTTTTGCAGAGAAATTGTAAATGATACTCTCAGTCGAAAATAATAATAAAAAAATAGTGAAATAAGGGGGTTACGTTTTAATTTTTTTTCACATCTGTTTGGAACATGCGGATACATGTTCACATGAAATGTTGAAAAAAAAATTCAAAAATCAACTTTCATTTGAGGAGAGCCGAACAAAAAATGAATCAGAAATTTCAAAAGCATTTCTTGAGCCATTATAGCTCGTGGTTAGAGCACTGGTCTCTTTACGATTTTTATGCGTATTCTTATTTTTGTGTTTTTGTGATCTTGTGATTGTGTGTGTTTGACTTTTTGAGCCTTGCTTTTTTAATGGTTTTTAATTTAATGTTCTAAATTTAAAAAACAAACAGTGTGTTTTTTTATTATTTTAATATGACGTTATGCAACATGGACTTTTGGAACCTTAGTGTGTTTTTTAGTGCGTTTGTGATTGCATGCTTTCATTTTAAATCATTTATGCTTTTACATTGTAATGATTAATATGGTTTTGAGTTTTGAACTTTTGTATCCTCTGCAGTTAACATATTTTTCTTTGTGTTTTAGTACCTTTAAAATTGACTCATCGTGACTTGCGTTCTTTGTGTGTTTCTGATCATGCACTCTGTAAATGCAGTAATCTCTGTAGTGTGCTTTCTTTGGATAAATAATAAATAAATAAAAATATTCGTTATTGGTTCTGAAAAATCAGTTTTTAATTCCTCTTTGAAATTTCAAAAAAAGTGAGATAGGTGTTGTTGGGTATTAAGCGACGATTTTCAGAATTGAATTCGCAGAATATGTTTGATATATGATTCAGCATACTAGAAACATTACGTTAAAAACCATACCCAATTGTCGATACCCTTTACGTTACATCTCTTAATGCCATTCATAGAAGTTAATAAAACAAATGCTATAATAATCAAAATATATTTTCACGGCCAAAAATAAATATTCAATTCAATTTTCTAATAATTAAATAAAAAAACCTACACTCTCTGTTGTCATAATGAAAATATCTGTTCTTTTTAGTTTCTTGCCCAATAAAATTTATTCAAACCCTATAAAGATTGGCAAGAACAGAATATTTTTCAATTAAGTGTGCAGTGGACGTACAAATAAAATTTCTCAATTTCTGAGCATTTGCATTTAAATTTTCATAACAATTTTATGATATAATTTTTATACAGTGGAAAAAATCAAAATTCATTGGTAACTGTTCCGATTTTTTTGAGTAAGAAATGAATAAAAGTATTGTGAATTTAATCATGTGCTTTAAAATATAACAAAAAAAAACATTTTTCGAATTTTGTAAATAAATATTTAAGTTGTATACAACATTTTGCACGTTTAATATAACTGAAAAATGTTTGCTTAAATCTAAAATTACTTGATTTTAATTTAAAAATTTTCAAAAATCATTGCAATAATAATATACAAAGTCCTCAAAACAAAAAATAGTATTCATAAATCATTTATTTATACGAGATTCTATAAATATAAGTTTGAACAGGACAGGAGAAAAGTTTCGCTGTCTCTGAAAGCATGATGCGTATGGAGTATTTTAAAATGGGGATAACGTCATAAAATTTCCTTTTGAGAATAATTAAAAATGATATTAAAACGTCTATATAAACAATTCACAAATCAATATAAAATTCTTTCATTAAATGAACGAGTCGAGATATCGGAAAATTCTTTTTCCTTTCAGTGCTGGTAATTTGTTTGCTAAAGATTAAAATTAAAAAAACTCACTATTTTGGTTTGCTAAAGATTAAAATTAAAAAAACTCACTATTTTGGTCGATTTTTCACATTTTCAACATTTATCATACCCTTAACCTTTAAATATCTGGTTTCTACAAATTCTTTTATTATCTTTATCATAACCTGTGTAGCAACACAGATGAACGCAGGAATTTCTTAGCACGGCGATATTTGCGAATATCAACTATAGTAGCTTATAAATAAAACTGAATCGCCTAAATATTTTATGCGCTACAGAAATCCAAACTACTAAATAGATTTTACTCCAAATTTACGCACAAATAACCAGGAAAGTTCTCATGAAGAGTTTGTGACAATATTAACTAAACAGTTAATTTTTTATAATTAAAAAAGAATGTTCCATTAAACAAGCAAACAACATTTCAGCGCCCAAGATTTGTTTAAAAACTGAATTCAAATCAGACAAAACATGGGACATATTTGAAATGAAGATCGTGACATTCCGCAGTATGATAAGCAGATAAATTTTAAGTACTTAAGCAGTTTCAGAACGTAAATAATCTTTGATCAGATTTTTGGAACTACTAAAATGTTTACAAAAGCAACTGCAACATTTTATCTTTTGCGAATTACGTAAAATTGACAGTTTGTCTAAAAAAACATCTTTGCAAAGCACTTTTAAAATTTTTATCACGTAGTTGCATAGAAAATGCTTTCGTTTTCTAATGCTTTACGATAGATATTTTTTCTAGTAAGAGAGATTACTACATTAGTTTTATCTGAGTTTTCATCTTATTTCGAAATGCTGTTTATCTTATTGACATAATTATGCTATAGAAACTGAATTGGGTTAAGAGGTCGAAAATGTATACTCGATTTTCTTCGTTGTATTATGAAACTAAAGATAAAAGGTTCGATGGACGAGCTTCGTGTTTTGCTTATTTGCGGTAAAGTAGGTTTTCCGCTTGGCCCATGAACTTCCTCTGATAATGTTAAGTCAATGGGAATCTTCAAAATTTCAACACTCTGTTTGAAGATATTAATTAATATTTAAAGTGGAGTTTTCTAATGTTATGTCTTAAGAATACTTTGAGAATATTAAATTTTATTTTTCTATAGTTGTAGCGCTCAATGTTTACTTAAATAAGAGCCTAATTTTGTTGAAATGTTGCAATAATTATTCTTTATCGCTCTTTTTGGCGACTTCAAAGGTTTGTTTGGCAGTTAAATTTTTAACCATACGATCTAGATAATCACTGACGGTTAAACTTTTAACTATACGATCTAGATAATCACTGACGGTTAAACTTTTAACCACATGATTTAGCTAATTCCACTAGTTCCATTTTGAATTTAAATGCTTTAAGAGCTTTTTTTAACCTATTTAAAAAGAAAGTATTAACAAATTCAAAGAGCACGGAATTCAACGCTTTGTGTACTAAAGAAAGAACTGATCCGAACTTGGCGCTTGATACAGTCTTGAAATGGATTTGGCGATTGCTTAAATTGGAGGGTTACCGGAAATCGGTTGTGAATTCAAAATAAATAAACCAGAAAACTCGTCTATATTTAGTGTAAATGTCACCGTTAAAGTGTATAATTCATTTATTCTATAGAATAACTAGTTATTCTATAGATTAACTGATCATGTCAGTTAAAGTGTAAAATAAATTATTTATTTCATACTTTACCTAGTTATTCTATGAAATAACTAGGTATTCTATAGAATAACTAATGATAGACCGTTAAAGTGTAAAATAAACATTATGACATTAAAACAAGTCCGCTTTTTTCTAAATTTCGCACTGATTGCTTATCAGCCATAACCGATGGAAAATTAAAACCACTATAATAGTGTCATAAAACTGTTCCATTATAAACGCAGATTCCTTACATTCAATGAGCTAGCGAAGCTACTAGGATTCGTCTCCCGCTGCTAGCGAAGCCGTAGGATGTTTTTAAAGTTAAAAAAATTTGCCCGGCGCCCACTTCAGATGCCGCAGGCATCACGAGCACAATTTTTCCTACTTCATGTCAGTATTTAAAAAACGCAGATTCCTTACATTTTCCGGCTCCCGCTACTAGCGAAGACGTAGGATGTTTCTTAAAAATAAAAAAAAATTCCGGTGCCCACTTCAGATGCTGAAAATACAAATAACCAATCTGACTAACAAACAGGCTGCATCATGTCGGCTATTTTACACTTTAACGATGCGTGGACCGTTATTCTATAGAATAACTAGTTAAAGTGTAAAATAAAAGTTTATTTAACACTTTAACTGACGAATAACGGATTTCATACTTTAACGCTAACATAAATATAAAAAAGGGAGAAAGCACTCCCGTTGGTTCTCGTCTTATTGCAACCGGATTTTGATCTCGTGTCTCTTTCTCTTACAGAATAATTACAAAAGAATGAATCTAGATTTCGATCACGAGCTATACAGTCAGTCGCATGTGCCTTCCGATGTCGTGATACGATTCCTTGCAGACACTCTGCCCTGTCTGGGATGGGGTAAGAAGTGCAAGGAAGTGGTCATGGATGTCGGCTGTGGAGACGGTGACATCACGATGGATATGATCCTGCCTTTGTTCCCACAACTGGAGAATATGGTCGCTTTCGACGTATTGCCGAAGATGATTGATGTAGCCAACGAGCAGAATTCTCACCCTCGAATTGAGTACGCAGTAGCTGATATCGGAGATTGGTATGATTTAAAATTTATTTTCCTCTGCAATAGCAGGTGTAGTTATAAAAATATACAACAGAGAGGAATCTTTCCGTTAACGGAACCCTAATCGTAAAACAAGGCGAAATCTTGGCATTGTTCCATTTGATGTAGATTGACAAATTTTGCAACCTTAGTGTCGAATATTGATGCTAAAATGGAAGGAAGCAAGGTTTCAATTTAGCGATGATTTGCATTCCGTTCAAGTTACACTAAGTTCGTTAGAATTTGGCGATCTGCGCTAAATTACAGAAACGGATCGTCAAATATCAGTGATGATTCGCTGTCGATCTTACTTTTTTCCTCAGTTTTCACTTCTAGTTCAATTTCAGAACAGGAAATTTACCGCGCATTAAAATTATGTAATATGTAAAGACGTCATCTGTAACTTCAACAGTACTATGTGAACAGGCAATTACACACATGATGTCCTTTATGAAGAAATGTTTTTATCAATCCTCTTTTTTTCCCAAGAAATAAATTATTCTGTAAGTCGCGAGTTTATTAAAGCCTTCGCATTAGAAAATCGAAGACTTTCGTTTTAAATGAATTTAATGAAAAGCGTTTTCAAAAACATGCTTTTATTACCCTGCTGAAAGGTAGAATTTTTGTTTATTTTAATTATTTTATACTTCTTAGACTTTAATTAATAATTCATTATTACATATATTTTCGAAAACAGAAATCATTTTTTTCTGATATTCGATACCAGGTGGGGCTACTAATACGGAAACGTTTCCTTAAATTAATCCATTAACTGATGATTAAGTCTTGAAAATATTAAAATAATGTATAGCCATCGACAATACATAGGTGAACAGAATTTAAGATTTCAATCACATAAATAAGTAAGAGTAAAATCGATCACAAAATGCCATGTTTACAAATATGAAAAAAATCAAGTTAAATAAAAGTCTATAAATATATGAATTGTCGCCGGGAAACAAAGACTCGTTCTCATAAGTGTAATGTAAATATATCATAGAAATGTCCCATTTTATATGAAAGTTTTAACAAAAATTCCTCAGTGATGGATTTCTATATATTTATGTTTGTTTCCTTTTCTGTCTTATTGTTATCCTATAACATAATGCTATAAAAACAGGAAACTGTCGAATTCCAGGTCCTCTGTTCATCAATGGAAAGAACAAATAACACACTTGCTGTCTGTCCACTGTTTTCACTGGCTGAAAGATCAACGAATTGCCTTCCGAAACTCATACCGACTTCTGAAGTGCTCTGGCGAAGCGGCATTCATATTCTTCTTGGAGGCGTCATTCTTCACAGCGTTTTCAGAGATTCAAAAGAGTCCCAAATGGTGCCACTTTTTCAACGTAAGCTCCTTAATTCCGCCTTCAATGTAGTCATATTTGTGTTCGCGGACACATAAAAGCATGAGAAGCAAGAAGTATTCTTCCTTCGACTTTCTCTATGCTAGCACATTTCGGCCCGTTATTTGCATCGTAGATTGGACAAGTTTTCCGTTTTGTTCAGTTGGGGTTATGTAGAACTCCCGTCCAAGGAACGATTTCCTGTGCAATGCCTCGACAAAGGGAAACCGGAAAAGGATCCTCGGCAAGGAATTTCAGTGCACCTGGCTGGGCACGAATGCTTTCTATAAACAAATACTAAATCCAAATTCGCATCATGCCTTAATAATATTGTTACAAAAATCGTTCTGTGGGTCTATGGTGTAAACAACCCGACACGCAGGATCATGGAGAATGAAGTTTATTCAAAATATGCAGGGAAACAGGAAACAATAGATCTTACACAGATTAGCAAACATAAACAGACAACACCGCAGGCAATAAGTTCAGAACTTTGAGATTTAGCAACACAAACAGTCAGAAAATCACTAATAACGACAATAACATCACTTTCAATAGCGCTCAGCTCACCAGCTTTCTAGCTCGCACTGCAGACGAAACTCCAAAGAGGTTCCAGGTGATCAACACACTCTCTTCCTGATCCAAGACCGGCCCTTATATACTCTCCCCGACAGACCGTGACGTCACATGGAGTTTTCTCGTACATTCAAACGTATTTTCATTCCTAATTGAGGTATCGAGAAAAGGGTCGCATTTTCTGGAATCATCGATTTGTCGCCAAGGTCGCCATGTCGCGAAAATGGTCGCCAAGATCAGGAGTCCAGGTCTGGCTGCGCCCAGTCATCCCATACTTACCCCTGTAAAACTCTCTTCCCAACCATAAGACTAACATTGCAGGGAAGTGATTTTCCATGTTCGTAACAATATCCATGAGTGGCGGTTCAGACTTTTCCAAGTTTCGGATTCTAAGAAAGAGTGCTTGAGAAAGTTCTATAAATCATCTCATCAACCGAATCTAAGCATTTTAAAGTATAGTATTTTACTAATACACAAAAAGAGACAGCACTTACAGCACGGGGACACACAAAAACACTGACGAATAGCTAAGAACATAGAAAAAATCTAATTAGCCAGAGTTCCAAAGGAGCTATGCGCATGCTCATGTGCCTGTTGCCAAGGCAACAACAGTTTTTGGAGAAAAACGTCTTTAAGCCGAAACAGCAATCAAAATAAAATTTTAAAAAACCAGAAAACTCGTCCACTGTGAAGAAAAGCGAGTTCCCACTTTGGGTACTTTATTTTTTCACACATTCGATGGAAAATTTGACGCACATCTATAGTTTTAGTGACATACCACATTTCATTCACTTAAGTGGTTCCCTTTTTAAGTTATCGTGTTCAATTACACTAGAATAGACAGACCTACAGATGGTTAATCCTTTCAGGATGACTGTTATGCGGGTGCCAGCTGCTTGCCACATTCTCTTCCGACGGTCACATAAGCGTGCCGTCGGGCTTGTGGCTTTCAGCTACCGACTGACACGTCCGCGTGACACCAGCTTTAGTGCAATTAGGGCTTAAATAGAAAAGTGCGCAGGCCCAGAGCACAGCTAGACGGAGATGCACATTTTCCGTGCGGCCGTCCTCAAAGGGTTATATCTTTGGGGAATCTGCTGCAAATACATTTGTAACAAATTCGCCAGATTTTGCTCCAGATCTTCATCTTTGATATTAAAACCATATGTCAAATTTTATCCATTAGACTTATTGCATTTTTGAGTTGCTGTGCTCATATGCACACAGATGGACAGACAGACACTGTGTTGATGGTTTTTTTTCAAAATTTGATTGAAATCTGCAACATTTGTGTAAAAACTGCCCATCATGTTTCATTCACAGGTTGCATTTCTAAGTTATCGTGCTTCCCTTTCTTGATTTGTTTTCTTCGCTTGTTCTCGTTCATTATTATTTGGTTATTAACTGATCCTGCGCAGAGCATCTGCGCTCGCTTGGAGCAACTGCGTATACCATGATTTTCCTGACGCTTATGATTTATGCGTTCAGTTGGAGCAACTGCGTATAACATGATTTTCCTGAGCTTATGATTTATGCGCTCAGTTGGAGCAACTGCATATACCATGATTTTCCTGAGCTTATGACTTATGCGCTCTGTTGGAGCAACTGCGCGTGCTATGATTTTCCTGTCGTTTCTAGAGCCAAACTTGCGATTCAGCGTCCCAAGAAAAAAAATCCCCAAGTGGTGTGTGCATAACAGAAAAGTAATCAATGCACAATGTTCACAATAGCAATCTACATGATGTTCGCCTCAATTTGTGAATCGACACGATTTTATCTCCGCTGACTTAAACTATTTCGACGTTGATCCAAACGTTCTCTGGCTCACCTAAGCCCATCTGCTTCATTTCTAACTGATCCCTTTTGAATCATTTCATTATATTGTGCGAAATATTGTGAATTCTTGATATTAATCTCATTTTATTTTCGAGAAAAAGTTATTTAACACCAGAACGAATACAGTATCGGACTATGACTATGAAGTTATGTCTAACATTGCAGATACCACCTGGTATTTTTTGTAAACAAACTGAGCGTTGCCTTCGGCAAAGAGAAATTAATATCTTTTCTGTGCCACGTACGTTTAACGTTAAATATACATAGATAGTCCCGCTTTGAATTTGTCCCGACGAAAACTGATTTGCTTTAATTCACATTTAATTCTCTTTTATTAGAAGTCACTCATCGGTAAACGATAGATCGATAATCTTCTAAAATATAATTCAGTTAATTACAACTAAAAAGTTTGGGATATTTAGAATTAAAGCGTATTTTAACTTACAGTCGTGCAAAAGAAAAATGCAAACAGGTTCTGGCACAATAAAAATGCTAACACGTTCGGGCGCAATTCATCTGTAATATTAAAAGTCAAATTTTTGCTTATGCTTAAGGAAAAGTTTATCAAACTTAACTATTCGGTCATCCAAGGCTATATTTGGGTTTTTAACTAACTTTTTGTTTCCTTGCAATTTCTACTAACAAAATGTCCAGGAATTCCGGAGGGGGTTGACGTTTATTTAACCGTACGGTTCCGTATCAATGACAACTGTTGTCGTTGAGAGTCTGTAATAATTCAACATTTTTGAACCAAATATTGGAAATAACGATCAATATCATTGAATAAGGGGCTGGGACACAAGTATACAAACTTTCGCAGAGATATACAAAGAAATATTGAGAAAAATTTAGGAAATCAAAAATACGAACGTAATCGGGCGCAACTCATCTACCAGATGAACGTGCCCCTCACGTTCATCAAAAGAGCGCTAGAGGGGAAAACCACGATACCTTAGTGTGAATGGCAAGGATCCAAGAAGCTACTAGATGTTCCATACCTTTCCCAGTAAAACCCGCACTTGGGCACAAAAAATTAAGGGTGCTTCAACTCACAGATTAGATGCCCTGAACGGAAGGTTTAAACATTCTATTCAAATTGTATTATCTTGAAGAGTTAATTTTTTTGCACAACTTGTTTTTGAGCTGACGAACTGCCACTGGGAAATTTATATTTTAAGCATCTTATTATTGAAAAATAAATAATTTTATTTTTATTGCGTTGATTGATTTTATATGCAAATAGAGATGAACATTTAGTGTTTTTTTAATTTGATAGGAAATCGGTAGCTACATCCCAGATTCTCATCACAAGAAACATGACTCTTCCTTTTACAGAAAAATGTTGGAAGATGTTGGATTTGAAATCATTCACTGCAAAAAGAAACAGATTGCAGATGTCCTACCTTCAGATGAAGATTATATAAGTATGTCCTTATTTAAATGGTTAATCTCGCACATGTCCATTACTGATAGTTAATAATAAAATAAGAAGTCATACTAGTGTGCTATATAAGATTATGAATACACTCCAAAATGTGCTTATGAAATTATTCCCCTGTTAGTAAGCTTTTATTTACACTTACGGAAGCAAAGTTAAGTTTATTAATCTTTAAGATCGAGAATTAACGGCGTCCACCTTAACACATTAATACCCATTTCTCTTTCTTTTCAATAATATTTTATATACAAGTATTCTATGTACTAAAATGAAATGGAAAGAAACTTAAAAAAATCCAGTTTTAAAAATCTCTGTTTTATTGTTCTCCTAAGCCTAGAATCCCTATTTAGACAATGCCCTATTAATGCAAATAAAAGCTAAATCAAAATCTAAAATTACGTGAAATTCCTCAGAAAAAGAAAACAGTTTCTTACAAATGCATTTACTGATACATTTATTAAATGCAAGTAAAATAATTAATAAATAGTTGGATAAACTTACACCTTTCTTCTTCACTTTGCGAAAAACTACTTTCCGAGTCTCACTTGAAAATAAAATAGATATTGTAATGAAAACTGTCTTGTGGGTGTACGTGAATGCAGATTAACAAGCAGGATAATAAAAAAATAAATAACTTTATTCCGTGAAAATTTCAGCAACACACTAACGTAGCACAGGTAACAAAACGGAACAACACTTGTATAAATAAACAGCAGAGATCACCACTAAATCTCAGTCGTAGCATTTTAAATAGCGCTTAAATTGTTTCTCAGTTTACCAGCTTCAGTGCTGATCAAAGTCCAACTCACTACTTTTGGTTTGTGAGCTTGGATTTATAAATTTTCAAGAGGTAGCGACGTCATTACGTAAGAAGTGATATAATCTCTTGAAGGTTCATGAAGTTACTGGCTCCCAGTAGTGATAGGTCCACAGTTCAGGATTTTTCCAGAAGACTCCTTTTGTCGCCAAAGTCGCCAAATTTGTGGCATTGTCGCGAAAATGGTCGTAAATTTGTCGCCAAGGCCGTCACATTTCTCGCCAAGTCACCTTGTTGCCATGATTAGCATGTCAGGGAAACAACTTTACAGATTTGTTACAGTATATTATCAACCGAACCGATATGCGCTGCCATCGATTGAATATAAAAGAAAGGAAAACACGAAAATTCTTTTTTGTAAAATTCGCATTGAAAAAAATTCGTGTGACGAATGCGAGATGCATTTTCAGAAGAGCTCCTGAAACAGAACGCTAGCCATTATTGGGTAAAATCAGATCTGATAGTTGAGAACAAAAAAAAAAACAGTAAGAAACCTGGTAGAAGATAAAAAAGCGTATTGCCAGAAAGTAATATCGATTTCACTCTTCAAGTGTTGTATGCTTATTTCTAATTTTATTAAATTAATATCTGAAGCAAAATTTAAAAGGATTTTCTTTAAAAAAAACTTTCGACTTTTTCAAAAATATTTTCCTTCCTCTGGAATTAAAAAAGAAATGCTTAAACTTATTTCACCTACTGGAATTTTAAGTTTGTAAGAAAAAGGGTTCGTATTTACTTATAATACTTTTTTTCGTTTCAGATTTCTTCACTTCAATCTGTGTTTTGATGACCCACGTTCCAACTGATAAAAAGGAAGAATTTCGAAGAGATTTATTCCGCGAATTTCTCAAACATAACGGGCGAGACAGTGACGGGTTGCCATTCCACAGAGGCACAATAATTGAACTCGTTGTTAGAAAGAACTGACTTCTATGAAAAATTCAACCTTAACCTATTTATTTTGAAATGCATATTTTCTCTAATATCTGTTAATTTTAGATTATAATAAGAGAATAAAGAAATATATCTTTTTTTATTTTTTCAAGTTTATAGAGCATAAATAAAATTAAGAATGCTGTGAGTTAATAAATAAAAGATTAGAATTATCATTATTTATTAAGTAACATGCAACAGAAAGAATATCCATAGGAACCTAAAAAGTATTGGACATCCACAAAATTAGCCAAAGGCCTTTTAAATACAAGACTCCTCCATAGTGTTAAAAGATTACTGAAGTTTCTATTTATAAGCTTTGGGAAAGTCCAGCATTCGGTGACAAAAAACAAGTCCTCTAAGGATTTAAAGAAAGGAAACATGCATAAATTCCCTTCTCAAATCAAGAATTTTTGTATAATGAATTAAACAAGGCGTATGTTGTTATATATTGTGCAAATTGTGTTCCGTATTTTGGCTACTTTGCCTTTAACGGAACACCAGACAAAAGTATCCAAATTCTAACGAATAATAGCTAAGATTTGGTGATCTTTCACAAGAATTTTTCTCAGATCGCCAAATTCCAACGACTTTAGTGAAATCTTGATGATACACCAATAATCTCCAAGCTGAAATATTAGCGTTATTTCGCTCCTCTAATGTGAATTGAAAACTAAAAATATAGTGAAATTTAGTTGAGGAGATTTTTATCAAAACTGAACACATCCACTATTTTCTGCAATGCATTTTAAAAATAATTTTCTAATTTTAGCACCGAATTATAAGAGATTAGTCTCATTTTGGCACAAAACTTATTATTTCTCTTTTCTTAAGATACCTAAAGTTCTTAATTTGTTTGAAAATCTAAATAATAAACACTTCTACAAACCAATAATATGGATGCATTTACTTTTGAAAAGAAACTCTTCATCTAAGCTATTAGTGCCATAGCGTGAATGGCACTGACGTAGGGTAAACTAGGGATGTTTGACCCTAGTTTTACTGTTCCTTATATTTCTCGAATATTTTTATTGTTAGCATCATAAATGGATTTGTTTTTATGAATAAAAAATGAACTTACACTAAACTGATATCTAGTTTAATTATAAAATAAATATATTTCATGAAATCATATAGGGTCAAATATCTCAAACCTAAGGGATAGTTGGCCCTGAATACAAAGAATTAGTTTTTCATATTTCTTAAATTCTTTTGATACTTGTATGTACGTGATATTTAGATATTAAGTTAAAACTACTGATTAATACGTCTTAATTATCAAAAAATATAAATGAAACTAATATTAACAATGAAAAAATATTGCATTTATAAAACGCAAGTGTCATTTATAAAAACTAGTGTTATATTAAATTAGCGAAGTTGTTAAATCAAATCTAATTATTAAATCTAACAAGGAATTAACGAAATGTTGTACGAAATAAGAAACTGGGAATTCTTATTAGACTTACTCGGATATCCTAATGTATTAAGAAAAACAAAAAAAAAGAAAATATGTTCTATGAGAAAATTAAAACCAACAAAGATACGTATTCAACCGAAATGGAGAAATTTTAAATAGGACTAAACAATGCCAAAGAAGTGAAAACAGCAGTGAAATAATTTCGCATTAACTTATGATGAGAACTACAATTGCTTTTATCAGATATCAAACACTTAACAGTTTTGCCCGGACACCGTACAGACTCTGCGAAAGGGGACTTCCATGATTTGCCCGAACACAGCTCGGGCAGGTCGTTTTTAAAGTCAATTCACTGATTTTACAAACTTTTTCACTTTCTTTATCTTGAAATGTTTCTAGTAAATGGCTCTAGCAATCTAATTATTTTCGGATAGCAAAATGAGTGTAAACCATTTTTTAGGTCAGGTTTGGTTAGGTGAACGAGTTTTTAGGTCCTTTGTTCTCCTTTATTAATTAAAAATTATCAAAAATTAATTAAATCAATACTTGTAACTGTTTTGACTGATTATTTGAATTTATAAAATCAATTTGAATACAGAATTGTTTATAAAATATGTGCTTATTTTTGGCTACAATATGGCAGAATAAAGAAACTGTTAAGTGGTTAATCTACTTCTTAATTTTTCTTATTTCAATTATAAGCTTTTTGTCTTGTACAATTTACATTTTAATTTTTCATACGAACTTGGGAAAATGAAATTCTAGAATATTCTTAAGTTTTGTGTCTTCCGCCATTACTAAGATCACTTTAGAGTACCTCTAACTGGTCCCCAGTGCACCCCGAGGGATACGCGTACCACAGTTTGGGAACATCTGCTCTAATAGATCATGTGACTGTAGGCCAATTGGGGATGGCAAACATAAATTACTAATTACCGCAGAATAATTATTTAGGCTTTTTAGTCTGCTCTAAATGTTTACGTTCAGTATGCTCTATTCTTTTATTTTCTTCTATATTATTTCAACAATAATGCGTTATTCTGAGATTTTACTTGTCTGCAATGCTTTTATTTTTAGCATCACCGCTAGGCGCCGCTACTGTGTTTTGCTGAATTTTTTAAATTATTTTTTGTAATCTTTCTGCTTTTAACATCCGGCCAATAAGTCGAATTGTAAGAAACATCTTCTCTCGCTAGTTTATAATCAAAATCCTGCATCATGCAGGTTCTGTTAATTCCATTTAATACGAGTCTTGATGTATCCGCATTTCCAGAAATACATGATTCTGCAATTGTGAGCGTAAATTGTATTAGTAAAATGTTATCTTTAAAACAAGCAATGTTTGCTGTCTGGGTATTTAAAAGGCAAATCAGCGACTTTCGGAAGATTCCAGTAAATAAAGTTTTCGCGATGATTCAGCCCAATCTCAACAACCGCATCGCAACGTAGTAATCGATACACAACAATATGTGAGAGGCATAATCAAGATTACTTGGAAGTGCATGTTAAGTAAATAAATAAAATTCACTGCATTATGACCATTGTCTTTAATTTCACGCAACACGGACACTATTAAGGAAAAAGCGGCGAGAGAATCCTCTGAAAACAGAGGAATTTCCTCTCCTCCTGTCCGTATCTCGTTCTTCTCCAGATCTACTGTAAAGTTGAATTTTTGAAGGAAATTCAGGCCAAGAATACAGGGATAGGTGATGACAGCTACGTAGATTCTGTGATGAAATTTTCTCGAGCCACATTCAATGGATGCATCTAGTTTTCCTCGTATTTCCGTTTTTTCACCAGTCTCGGTCTTTAAAGAAATGTTAGGAGCCGTGTAAATAAGCTGTTCCTTCAATTTTTGTGCCAAATCTGTTCTTAAAAGAGTGATGGTTGCACTTGTATCCACCAACATCAAACGCTGGATACCACAAATAGATCCTTCTAAGTAGAGTCCATTTTTCTTTCCGCTAGGCGAGAAGACTCTCGGTCCTTCTTCATGGGGTCTATTCAGAGAAGGCATTCTTCGCCCCGCAAGACAGCCGTTTGTTAGTTTTCCTGGTTCGAGGTAATCGCCTGGCACTCCCTCTGCACGTGCCATTTCTTTTTGAAATTCCAGCAAGTCACGTTCGGGTTTCGCCGAGGAGTGTGCTTCTTTCCAGCAACACTACTGTTTAATAATTTTTCCAGCCTGTTAAAGAAGAATTCAAATTTATCATCTCTTTCTCTACTCGTATGATCCTCCGTCTCCATTGATCTGACGTGTCTGGATGTCTTGGAAACAGTTCTCGCAGCTTCATATTTCATACTATAAGCCAGGGATGATTTCAGATCTTTTGCGTCCATCAATCTGGTTGAATGTTGCGTGTCTTCGTCTCTGATGGCGTCGACGAAGTACTGGACTGCTAAGCTTTCCCGGACATCCAGAGGGCACTCAGCGTAGGTCAGGCTCATTAGGCATTCCACATCGGCAGCCAATTCTTGAAGTCTTACTCCTGGCTTCTGTCTTCTTGTTTGCAGTTCAGTTCTATAAAATTGCGTCAGGTGGCTGTCTCCAAATCTAGATTACAAAGCTTTCTCGACCGTCGTTAAGTCTGTCAATTTATCAGCTGGAATTCCTTGAAGAACCTCCGCCGCTGATCCTCGGAGAGATGCCACAAGTTGACTGGCTTTCATGAAATCCGTCCATCCATTTGTAGAGCTCACAACGTCAAACTGAGTCTTAAAGACTGTCCATGATGTCTGTCCGTCGAATGTCAGGGGTTTGACTTTCGGTCGAGAAGATATGAATTCTGGACTAGCTGGAAAATAGTTTGGCCTTTCCTCAAGTTCACTTATTCTTCTCTCGAGGTTGCCGATCTTGTCTTGAATTTCGCAATTTGACTCCTCGAACTTCCTTTGAACTTCGCTCTCAACTTTCTCGATTTTTAATTTCACACATTGCACTTCCTCTTCTATTTTTCCAATGCATCCGTCAACATGAATCTTCATTTCTTCCTGTCCGGATCGCATCTCTTTTTCTAATCTCTCTTGTCCGGATCGCATCTCTTGTTCTAATCTCTCTTGTCCGGATCGCATCTCTTGTTCTAATGTCTCTTGTCCGGATCGCATCTCTTATTCTAATCTCTCTTGTCCGGATCGCATTTCTTCCTGTCCAGCCTCCATTTTGTCTTCCAAACCGGCTTTCACCTCCGCCATCATGGCAAAGAGCTTCTCAAACTTTTCATCCATTGATCTGGTCAAAGGTCCGGTCTCTGGCATTCACAGGAAACACAAAAGACCCCACTTCTGACACCAAATGTAACGAATTGCTTTGTGGGTGAATGTGAATGCAATATAATAAGCGGGATTTAAAAAAAAAATAAAGCTCTTTATTTTACAAATATTCCCAAGCAAAGAAACGTAGCACAAGTATTAACACAGCACTAGTAAAAATTCACAACATAGACTATCAATAAATCTCAACACAACACTGAAAGGTTTCTTGTTAACTCACCAGCTTGCTTGCAGATCAAATTCCAACTGACTCTTCTTGGCTTGAGAGCTTGCCTTTTATACTTTTCAACAGAACGTGACTTCATTACGTAGGAAGTGACATAATCTCTAGAAAGTTCATGAAACCAGTAGAAATATGTTGAAAGTTCGAGGTCCTTCTAGAGAATTCCACTTGTCGCCAAAGTCGCCAAAAATGGTCGCCACATTTTTCGCCAAGGTCGCCAAATTTATCGCCAAGTCGTCAAGTCTGTCGCCAAGATTAGCATCTCAGAGAAACGAATTTATAGCTTTGTAACATTATTTTTTAGATAAAAAGAGAAATTTCTTTGTTGCAAAAGTTTAAACACGACTTCGAGTTTCTGAGAAGTTTTATTTAATATGCAAATTTAAAATAGATGACGTCACAGATTTCGAGCGCTTAAGTTCTTCAAACAAATATATTTGCCTTAGAATCAATCACATTTGTAATCATTTTCGAAAAATAATTAATTCATTAAAAGAACTATATAAATTGAAACATTTACCACTATTATAATACACAAAGTTTCTGTTGTGAGATTTTAAAATTCTCTCATCGAACTTCAGAGTCGTATTAAAATAGATTTTTTTTTATAAAACTGGAATATTATCGCCTGGGAGATAACTATCGATGTTTTAGGAACACTAATTATGCATAATAACCGATAATCAACAATGAGCGTAACGTATACATTAAAAGATGCATATAAAACCAAGTATTGAAAAAAGGCGTGGATAATGAGATTATTAAAGTTTTACCACTTTTTTAATACAAGAATTTTCTATTTATACCTATTAAAATAAAGACTTTCCGTAACGCTTATTAACTTGTTCCTTTTATTTAAAGCTTTGGTTTTTATATCTGAGATAGTAAACATAAATCAATTGCATCATTTGATATGGATGAATTATTACAACCTATATCCGAAAAGTCACGTGATCGATATAAGCTAGAAACTCTATAACGTAATCGGCATGAACCAATAGGAAGATGACATCCTGCCCAGACGAAGCATTAATATTTGCTTGCTTTAAAAACTCATTTTTACGTTGCACTTATGTTTAACTGGAAAGCCCAAATCACTGAAAAGAGCAGTGGTTCAATGCGAATCGTGTTTTCATTGGTCGTGAAATCAAGGCGATCGTGCTTCTGAAAGTTCCCAGAGTAAGTAAATTGAAACAGAACTGAGTCTGAGAAAACAAATTGCTTACTGAAGCACTGGTTCACTTGCGTTGGTTGAATGCATGCTGTTGGAACTTCGTAATTTCATGTATTCGCCAACTAATTCATTCTAATATTAATTTGATTTAGCTCTCTTACCTGTCAGAAAAAGGACTCATAGGCAGCAACACATTACTCCAAGTTGTTATTAGTATAAATAATAGATATACTAAACAAAAATTAAAATTAAATAAAAAGAAAGAAAAGTAAGATAATAAACAGCAGATTTAGACATAAACGATGACAATATATCTTTAAGTGTACAAACGCAACAGCTTCAAGTGATTGCATCAACAGAAGTTTGAAACGATAATATTTAAAACACATAAAAATTAATTTAGGAAGTAAAAAATGTTCAAAAAGGAAAAAAATGAATGAGGCATCGAATGGCGAACTTTATTGAAGACCACTCACCATAAAGATTTCAAATTAGACAAGATTTTCTGTCAAGGGTAAGATTATAAATCAAAAGTATACCCTTTGTGGCCTGAATCCTGTCCAATATCAATATGAGAAACATTTTGACAGATTAAAATGCAAAATCAAAAGATACTAGAGAGTGTGTTAAACCTAACACTCTCTGCCGAAATTTTAGATATAAGCCAGGCGACGCCAAATGCACAGGAAGCAACAAAGAATTAGAAGCTAGCACCTAGCTTCATCTATGAAGAAAAATTCTAACTAATTAATCAGAATATAAAAGCTAATTATTAGACAGTTATAACAAATTACATTCGAAAAACCATTAATATATTAATTAGAAATATTTTATACTCCTTTTAAAAAACTATTAATATTAATGAAAGAATTTGGGAATCCGTTGTCTTTAAGAACATTCATTAAATTATCTAAAGCTTTTACTAAATTTGAATGATTATTACATATGCTATTTATTCTATTAATTTGAGAAAAAATGGAATTCCTTAAAATTTTATAATGAAGATTTGTATGAAAATTACAAAGTATTATAGCCTTAAAATTAAATTCTTTTCTTTTATCAAATAAGCTGACAGAAACTCCTGTATTTAATATTTCAATTTCCATATCTAAAAAATTGCATTTGTTAATTTCTGTATTGGTTTTGTTTAATTTAAGTTCTTCTGGATAGCAGTTATAAATGGATTTAAAATTATCATAATTAAACACTAAAAGGTCATCAATAAAACTAAAACCATAAATAATTTCATTTTTAATTAATTCCCTCGCATATGAGTGAAGAAAAATGTTTGCCAATGCACTAGAATAATTACACCCCATAGGGATACCAAAAACCTGTTTATAGTATTCAACTCCATTAAAGATATAGTTTTCACAAATATTAACTCTGCAGATTTCTATCTCAGCAAAGCTTGCCACAAATTGGTCATGGCAAGAGTGCAAGCTTGCCACAAATTTGTCATGACAAGAGTGCAAGCTTGCAGCAAGTTAACGAAAACTTCGAAGTCACCATGAAACGAACTTGCAGCAAGCTTGCCGTGCAAACTCATTGCAAATTATAGCAAAAGTAGAGTATGATCGCAACCCGGGATAGAAATCGCGACCTACCGCTTAGTAGCCAAACGTCGATACCACTCGGCCAGCTGAACTACGAGAGGAGAAGATAGATTACGCTAATACATCGTTCGATTCGATTCGTATACGATTTATTTTAAACTTTTTTCTTGATTTCATTAATTTTTTGAGTTGAGAATATGATTTGAAGTCAAAGAGAGAGCGATTTTCGCTAATAACTAAGTTTTGCTAGTAGAATAAATTATGAAATTAGAGTTCAAAAGTAATTACTTTAAAATGGGACAAAATGTCTAAATTATTTTTCACCAAACACTGACTGTTTTTTAGATTTAATTTTGTTTATAAACGTTAAAATATCAACATTAAGAAAAAGGCCATATAGTTTTCTTTAAAGTGCGAGTGATATATTTAGTAAAAAGATGGAAAATGTTTCAAAAATTTTTTTTATAAAAAAAGTTATTTTTCACAAATTATCATTGATTTATTGAATTAATAAAAAGAAGGGCGGTCTAGGAGACGCTATTAAAAATCGGATGTTTTTTTAAAACAGAGACAAAGATAATTATTTCTTTATTGTGCTATCTTTGCAGGAAGCTTGTTTTGCAAACTTGCAGCAAGTTTAATTTGCAAGGGAAGTGGCGCTATTTGTCACGTAGAACTTGTAGCAAATGCGTTGCAAGCGAGGGTGGCGCTAGTTGTCACAGAGAACTTGCTGCAAGTTCGTTTCAAGTCTGACGCGTCAAATTTTGCCATGACAAGGGAATATCAAGTCAAAATCAAACTTGCTGCAAATTTACGTGCTATCTGGGATGACACCCACATTACACTAACTTAAGCTGCACAGACAGTAGTCAACTTCGATTTCTATTCATTTGAATTCACACAATTGTATATAATCCTGGAATATCCCGCAGCGCCACCAGGTGGCAATCATGAACTCTAGCTACAATACATGGCACTGATTTTATAGGAGGCTTTTTCACCATCGTTACGAAATCCAGTTTACAAATTCCTAAAATTATATCAACACACAGACAAATTATGAGAACCTTCCATCAAAATTGACACATAATAATACTGTTAAGTCTTGTGGATGAAATATTTTTGGAAAGTAAATTTACTGATATATTTTAAATTATAGCTTATACTGTGAAAGACGGCTCCATAATTGAAGAGATTACTGATAATCTTAATAGCAAATGAATGATAAAAATCTCTTGTAACACCCGTTTCATAATAAATTTTGAAAAAATTATGAAAATCGGAGGAAATAAAATTGGTATCACAGAAAAATTAATGTCTTGAATTTTGAAGTGGTTAAAAATAGTTTTTTGTTTTATCATGCTCGGAAGTTTTTGAGGGAAAATGTAAATATTTCTAATAATATTTCATTAATTAATAAAGCCTAGACCCACTCAGAACTTTGAATGTTCGTTTGTTCAAATTACTGCTACTTTACCGTAGCGTTTTGTTTCAAAATGTAGAAGGATAACTTTCAAATTCCTTCAAAAGGTGAACTTAGATTATATTTACCAAATTTATTGAACGTTTAACACTATTAAAGTAACTCAGACATTTTCAAATAGTCATCGACCGTTTCAGTTCTTTTAAAAAGAAAGTCACCACATCCATTGAAGTCCATGATCATAAACATCTCTTGTGGGTGGAAAGATCATCGAGTTTCGGCGGCAAACGAACTCATGTGTCTTTTGTATGAACCTGCTACACGAGAAGTAACTGCGATCCAAATTTAGAATCTCCAGGTCAAAGGTCTGCCCTGTACAACGTTTTAAACGAGTCTTGCAACATATATCACATAATTTATAGAAAGCACTAGCTCTGCGGCCCAGCGTCTCAAGAGCTATCTCGAATAATGCATCATTCCCTGGTGGAGAGAAAAAGTGTGGTCACGTGAGGCCTCGTGACCGTACTTTCCCCAACAAACATAAATATTCTTTTGAATTATCTCTTGTTGGATTAAGACTTTCAGTTCTATTCTTTTTACTGCCTTAAAACAGTACGGCTTGAATGAAAACGCGAGAATTCCAATGTTTATAAATTGAAACAGGTTAGCATAATATTTTGTTTAGCAAAAGAAAAAATAATACGAAATGAGAAGCAGAAACGATTTAATAGTACTCCAAACTGACAAATTAAAAACCAGAAATATATATCTTCGTCTTGCCCGTATTTGAATAATAATGGAAAAAAATCGTATGAAAATAAATAAATATTTTCTCCAACGAACGTAAATGTTCCGAGATGAAACACCGTACGCCAAAAAAAAAGGAAAAATGAATGAGAACGTTTTTTTCCAGATGTTTGTAAATCATAGCAAGGAAACGCGGAAGCTCCCTAAAAAAGAAAACCTTTTATACAAACTAGATGCAAGAACAACCGATGTGACAGAAAAGTTATAAGAACTGCCAATAATAGATGGCTGCACACAATTTCTTTCATTTTGACACTTTCTAATTAATATCTTTTTAACTAATTTTAATTTCGTAATTTAAATGGTCGAAATGTATTCCTTGGATTATTTTC